>VDFB02102369.1:0-56246 GCA_007258455.2 Sequoia sempervirens | reverse complement strand
AAAAGGGAGTAGGTGAGGGAGATGGAGAGGGTGAGGGTGAGGGATTGGGAGAGGGAGATGGTGTGGGAGAGGGAGAGGGGGAGAGAGAGGGAGGAAAATATTATGTGGATGAGGAGTCTTTTTGTACTCTATCTTAGGCATGTCTTCAACTTATACTTTTTTAAATTGGAAAATAATTTTATAAAATATTACATATTTTTTAAGGGCACCCAAAGATACTCTAAACAAAAGCACCATGGTACTAAAATTCCTTTCTAAAAAATATCAGTTTCAAGACTCTTTAGAAGCCTATTGGTAACCTTTATGTTTATTTAGAATTTTATGTATTCTTTTAGAAACCCGATGTATAATTTTTTGTATTAAAGATATATAGAATAAACATTTATACCCTATTTTTTGATGCATTATGCATCATATGGTAGACTTGATTATAATTATCAACTGAGTATTTTTTATTGACATCCTACTATAACTATTGATCTATAAGCCTTTCCATTATTGGTAACAAAATTTATGTTAAACAACCTTCAACAAAATACAAACCTGATATTTCAAATTCTTTTGGTATACTACTAGTGATAAAAAATAGATGTAAAAACTAAGGCTTTCCATTCATGTATGTTTCTCTCTCTGCCCATCGAATTGGGGATCAATGCCTGAGAGGTCTTCTTTAACATGGAACTTTGTGTTGTGTTTTTCTTTCTCTTTTTGGTTTTCTTTCTCATTGTTGTAATTCTTAACTAGCTCTGCTAGTCCTTTAAGAAGGGGAATTCTTTTCTCCTTATTGAGGTCCCAAGTGTGCCCAAATTTTATTTCCTCAGTGTTTATCTGATCCATACCATCCTCTAACAACCTTAGGAATTTGTGCCTAGAGATCTCCATTGTTAAGGTAACCTACACAACAACATTGTGAAAGATGAGTTTTTTATAAAAGATAGTAAGTAATCTATTGACATCTTATAGCTTTTCCTCATTCCTTTTGATCCAAATTTTCCACAAAATTTCAATTTTAAGTATTAACCAAAATAAATTACATTCTTTATCTAGACTCTCTATATTTCCAAGTAAAATTTCAATACATTTTGTGTTACCTTTCCAACCTTTGAGATTATAACAAAATAAATTTCAAATCTCTTTTACATAAAGACATTCAAAGAAAATATGCTTAAAAATTTTAGGCTTCCTACAAGAGTTGCACAAGTTAATGTTAGAATGATTAATCTTATAAGGTAATTTTTGAAGAATTAATAACCATTTAAAGAAAGCCTTTTTTGGCTCAATGTAATTAGACCATTTTTTTATAAAAAAAACTCCACCACTTTCTATTAGAGAGAGATTCCACTTTTGGTTGAGATAATCAAACACATCATTATTGTTGCTTAAGGGATTATAAATAATTTTTGAGTTCATATTATGAAAAAAGGTATCGTATTTCAATTTAAAGAGTTTATAACAGTCTTTTTTTTACTGCACACCTTGGGTAACTAAAGCACCTCACATGCCCCTCTAATCATGCAATGTGTTCTCCAATTAGAGGAGGGATGCTATATTCACTATTGAGGCATACCTAAGACTTTCTTTGACCATCAAATAAAATGTCCTTAAATCATTTTATACCTTTGGCTGCCCAATTTTTTGCTAAACATCCTTGTATAAGTGAAAGGGGCTTATCCTTATGCTTAAGGTTCTACCACATGGACCTATTTTCAAGAAGGTTTTGATTGTTGTCAAAGATATCCCTATTGCTAATGTTTCTAGAGATAGATTCCCAAGCCTTCCATATGCTCTTGAAGATTGCAAATCTTGTAGGGATTATTAGAAATGTGCTAGCTAATAGGTCACTAAGTGGGAGTACCTTCCATGATTTTTCTTTTTTTGGCACATTTAACTAAATGTTATTCCTTATAAGCACTTTCTAGGGTTCATTTCCTTCTAGAGATTTCAAAAACCATTTGACTACCAAGGCCATCCCATGAAGTTTGAGGTCCTTTAGTCCCAAACCCCTATTGCCATTCTACACACAACACCATTGCCACTTAATTGAGTGCTGCTTTTTATTACCTCTACCATCTAACCAAAGAAAGCTTATGATTTTTTTCTAAATTTCATTTCCCTAGTAGCTACTGAATAACCACACAAAGAAATAATATAAATTGTATGATGACAGGATCTTTTGGCATACTTTCATCTTACCTGCCAGTGAGAGGTATTGCTTGTCCCATTTATCAAGTTTGTTTTTCTATTTTTCCTTTAATCCATTTCCACATGTCCTTAAGGCATGGTCTCGTAGCAAAAGGGACTCCAAGGAACCTTAATGTTTTGGAGGGACCTCCCCATTGAAATTCAAATTTTCCTAACCAACTTGGTGGGGCTTCCTGCCATCTCAACATAACAAACTTAGCATTTGATAGTTTAGCCCCCGAAGCTTTGTAAAATATGTTCAATTTTTTGATTAGGGCCTCCATATTTTCTTCCTCAAGTCCCAGGAAGAAAGCTATGTCATCAGCAACGAACAGATTTAAAATTTCATCCTTGTTGGGGAGGGGCATACCTCTAATTTTGGGAGAAGAAAAACTCTCCCTTATGAGGTAATAGATTGCATCAAAGGAAATTATAAATAGGGAAGGAGCAAGGGGACAACCCTACCTGATTGAAATTTCAAGGATGAAATCATTAGTTAGAGAGCCATTTAATTCTATCTGTGCCACAACATCCTTCATGAGAATATTGACAAGTTGGCAAAACTTGCTAGGGAACCCAAAGGCATTTAATACCAAGAGCACAAAGTCCTATTCAACCCTATCATAAGCTTTTCCAAAGCCTAGGAGAAACATTTCTACCTTCTAATTGGAGAGTTTGGCCCAATTCATGGCCTCCCAACTGATTATCAAGTTTTCTAGGATGTGTCTACCCTTAATGAGGCTAGTTTGGGTATTACTTATAATTTATGGTAGGATTTTCATGAATCTGTTAGCTAGTGCTTTGGCCAAAATCTTGTAGGAGACATCTAGTAGTGTAATCAGTCTCCAATTTCTTAGAAGAGTTTTATCCCCTTATTTTTGTTATGGCTTGATTTTCCTTTATTGACATTTTTCCTCAAAGACCCAGCTAGAGAAACTTCTTTTTACAACTAGAGAAGATCATCATTGATCTATTCCACATTTTGTTTGTAAAAATCCACTGGTAAGCCATCCAATCTTAGGGACTTACCATTGTTTAAAGATTGGATGAAAATTATAATTTCCCCTCTAGTGATTTCCTTCTCTAGATTAGTAGACTACTCCTCTGTTATCTTCTTTGGGATGACTTGATTACATAATTATCTTTCCTTGAGGGTGTCCCTTTTGTTACCTTCTAAAGAGAATATTTTCCTATAGAAATTAAGGAAGGACTCTTTTATCTAATCTTGATCCATTATTCCATTGTCATCCTCCCAAATCTTTTCAATACTTTGTTTTTCCTCCCCACTTTTTAGTAGATTGGACAAGAATTTGGTTCCTCCATCCCCATTCTTTAGCAAGTTTAATATTTCTCTCACCCTTATCCCTTGGATTATTTTGGTATGGATTATTCTTATCGACTCCTTGATAAGATTATCCTATCTTGATACCACTAAATTAGATGGATCATTTTGGAGATTGGATTTAGTGGTTAGTAGATTCTTGTGTAGCTGTAATTATTTTTGCCTACTATCAATGGCTCTTTTCTTGACCACAGTTTGATAGATAGTGCTCCAACCATTCACATTTTTCTTCCATCTTTCAATCATAGTCTTATCCTTATGCATCCAATGACTGGTCTCCATAAGAGTGAAGATTGTAGCATTGTAATCATTATCTCTTAGTAGTTGGTGTGAAGTTTGAACATGTTTTCCCTTTTCGTTTAATGTTGTCCCCTTTGTTTAAGAGGATTTTTGTTAATATGGGGTGATGATCAAACATAGAGTAGGGGTACACTCTAATAAATTGCCCCTCTTCATATTTTTCAAATCTAAAATATTCTTTATTTACATAAAATTTATCCAATCTGCAGTAAATTTTGTAGATGCGTCTTTGGAAGTTGCACTAGGTATGCCAAATTCCTTTTTCTCTCTTTTTTATTTCCAAATAATGGATCTAAGAGATTTATTTTACTTTTCATCCTTGTATAGAAGTATAATTCATCACCTTTCCAATCCAATTTCTCACCACCTTTCTTATCTTCCTGATGCTCTATCATGTTGTAGTCACCCCCAAATATCCAAGGGATATTGTGGAGGTTATACATCCACTACCAAAGATGAATTTTTCTCTTGTATTCATTTGAGGCATACACTGAGCATAGCCAAACCTAAATCCATCCTTTCCTATTATTATCTTGGCAGATCTATGATAAGGGGATGAGCCACTATCCACCACAAATCTAGCACACTTATTAGCTAGTAGTATGACTAAGCCAACTTTACATCTTTCATGATTTGCTACAAAGTGCATTGAGTCTTTCCATATAAAGTTCAAATTTGTTTCGAGTGTGAATTTTATAGCCTTTACCTCTTGCAGGAAAATCACATTTTTCTCCTTTATTAGATTTAAGAACTTCCTCACAATATATTTTCTATCAGTGGATTCAAGTCCCCTAACATTCTAGGAGGTACATTATAAATCCGTGAAAGAAAAAATTAAGAAGTATGCATTGCTTTCCTAAAGCTATCATAGCATTTAGGAAGATTGCTTTGAGCATCCTTCCTTTTGACCAAGGGGTATGAGGGCTCTTCAATCCTTTTCTTTTTCTTAAACTTAGTGACATTTGGGACACCACTACCAGATGGAGCATTTTTTCTTTATCCAAAATATCAGTGTTGAGTATAGAGATATTGATGGGAGGAAAATTCCACTTGGAATGACCTAGGATTAATTCATTTCCAATATATTCTAAAAGATCTTAAGGACAATATTTATTATTTTCCCTATTGGAGAGGACCCTATAATTTTCCTACCCTCATTTTCTATTGCATAAAATGAGTTGAGTTGATTACCTAAGTTCGAATTTATTCATAACTTAGTATGTTGCTTCAATCTTGGTAAGTTTCCAGTGAGTATGTTTGGGCTTATTTTCTTATCCAAAATCAGATCCTCATGCAAATGCACTTGCTCATAATTGAGCTCATAATTTGAATAAGATCTTTGCTTAATTGGTTTCTTGGATGATGAACCTTGGGGGTTTCCCTTTTTGTTTCCATCTTCTTGGTGTTGAGAAGGTGAATCAACTATGGGCATGTGAAAGTGTCCAAGGACATGATTATTATTTTCAATTTCAAAAACCATGTTTTTAACTTTTGAGTCAAATTTATTTAAAGATTGGGGTTAGAATTATTGGTAGCCTCCAAATCTTTAGAATATGGATGCTCATTAGATACTACATCCTCTTGGTTAGTTGCAACCCAAGCACCTTGATCCACTTGAGAAGCCTTGGGGTTGTTTCTTAATGCAATATTTTAACGGATTTTCTCCATCACTAGTTGCTATGCAATTTTTTTTTACAATTATTTATTGAAGCTAAATTAGCACTATCCAAATTACCCAAGGTGGGAGCCCCCTGCACATCCATCTTACCCTATGGTATTTCATTAAGAGAGGTCGATAGGTCAGAGGTATCAACCATCTGAATGCCTTCATCTGGAAGGTTGTCATCCCCCACCTTCAACTCCATTTCTAGAATCTTTAGTAGAAGAGGGATTTCTAGAGTCCACATTGTTAGAAACCAAGATCAGATTTGCAAACCAGAATAGACCTTCCACAGAAGAGAAAAACAAAAAAGCAAGAGATTTGCAAAAGATGTGCAAATTGATATATTCAAGAATTCAATAATTACATGATAATGATTTTCTTTATAAAAGCAAAGATGCCTAACCCTAATCTTATCTTGAGCAACAAGATAGCTCGATAAGATAAAGATAAGAACCTATAACTTAGGAATTAAATAAATCCTAAGTAAACTTATGCAAAGTGTAATTAAATATTAATTACACCAACACCCCCCCATAAGTGCAACTTAGGGAGAAGCAAAAAAAGTATGCACCTAAAACTAAGATGAATGCAAGAAAGCATAAATGGGTCTCGAAAACAAGGCCTAATCAGGTACCCAAGTACAAATGCAATAATGAAGTAGAGAAGGAAAACCTAGTGGGACAAAACCCCCCTACAATGAGATGACTGCTGCAAGAAGCACTGGAAGAACACTATGGAGTAACACTGGAACTGCAATTTGACAAGCAAGGAAAGATACTTATGTCTACAACTGAAACCAAAACCAGAATCATGATAATGTGACAGTAGACCCGATGCCACGAAACACTAGAAAACTCACAAACTGGAACAACCCTAGAATCTGTGAAGCAACAGTAGATGAAATGATGATAAAATCTGGAAGCTGTGTATCTCGATGCTGATGCCAAATTGTGACTGAAACTCTTCCATGGGAAGGAGTACCATGAAGACTCTGGAACATTAACCATAAAAACATGGCCCTTAAACTGAGATGGATCCAATGCGGATCATTAACCATAGGCTCTCAATCTAAAGTGTGAACCGATGTGAATCTGATATGTGTCAAGCAATAGCAAAAAATGTGGCCAAAAGAAACTAGGAAACCAGATATAACCCATGCAAGTTGTCATCAAATCAAGATGGAATATGGAGATCAAAGTGAAAACTACACTCTAATCGGATTTATTATGCAACAAACCCCCCTGAATGGAACTTTATCATAGTTCATTTATTACAATAACCAGACGATTATAAACTGAGATAATACAAACATGCATAAATAGAAAAATAAAATAGACCTTAGATCTATGTAGAGGACTGAATCAGCTTTCCAACACTCCAAGAATGATGAAAAATGGATCACTGAGTCAAAAGATATGCCCTTCGGAGTGAAATATGAACATCTGACTTCAACTAAAAAAAACTCCCATCAAACAGCAAAATTTCTAGAAAAAAACTGCACCATCAGAAAATTGGGCTCGCTAGCTTTTCGGTGATATCTCGTTTCAAAAAAAAGGCCTCTGGGATCAAAAGTTATGACGAAATAAAAAAAGGCCTGTATGGGGGCAAATCAGGGTCTTCACAGGCTAAATGGGGGCAAATTTTTGGCCTCTTTTTCTTTGGCCCCTGGTCCCCCATATGACCGTGGGCCAAAAAAATGAAAAAAAAATCCCTCCACCAAGCGGGTGGCGGGCAGGCGGAGATAAGGTGGTGGTAGTAGAGGCGCCACCGCTGGCAAGCGGAGCCCCTAGCGCATGAGCCTGTGGATGCAATGTGACCGAGGTGCGGGGGTTTAAAGCGGCTGTCGACAGAAGTAAGGAAGGCCGGCAGTGGGAAGTTTAGTGGCCGGTGAGAACAATTCTGGCGAAGTTTGTAGGGGCCGATGGGAAAGTAGCCGGCAGGAGAAATGGTGTCGGAGGATGAAACTCAGTGAGAAGACAGTGGTGGCCGAGAAAGAGACTCTGGTGGTCCGTGGTCAATGCTGTGAGAGGTGCAGACTATCAGATGTGATAGCCATGGGTATGATGGTACCCAAAACCAGTCTGTATAATTTTTGAAATAAAAAACCCCCATTTAATTAAAATTACCACCATATATTTAAAAAAACCAAAGATTTTGAACGGCCACAATTTTAATGAATTTTTTTAATAAAGCCCGATTTATAAAAATATGCAGAAACCTTTTTTTTTTTTGCAAAATAAATATTGTACCCTGTACTTGGCAGGTCGTATGGCCTGTTGGGTAAAATTTTTTTGCCTCACGAACAGCTGACGCCGAAATAGGGCATATTATATGTCATTTTTCATCTCTCAGATGCTCTAGATTTGATGGTGAGGTCCAATATGCTTGAAAACGCACCAGAAGCTTCGCAACTCCCAAATCTGGAAAATCTTCAAACCCTCATAACTCTGGCATAAAATGTCAGATTCAAGCAAAAAAAAAGTCAATCTTGACTTTTTCGACAGCCTTGAACTCGAATATGAGCTCAGATTTCCTCCAACATGTGCCAAAAGCAACCATGCAAGAGCACCCAAATAGAGAGACAAACTCAAGGTATGAAACCCTCAAGGAATCCCGAACGACTCTACACTAATTTTCTCAAAAATCTGAGAAGGGGCTGCAAATTAAGGCTCTGATACCATGTTAGAAACCAAGATCAGATTTGCAAAACAGAATAGACCTTCCACAGAAGAGAAAAACAAAAAAGCAAGAGATTTGCAAAAGATGTGCAAATTGATATATTCGAGAATTCAATAATTACATGATAATGATTTGCTTTATAAAAGCAAAGATGCCTAACCCTAATCTTATCTTGAGCAACAAGATAGCTCGATAAGATAAAGATAAGAACCTATAACTTAGGAATTAAATAAAGCCTAAGTAAACTTATGCAAAGTGTAATTAAATATTAAGTACACCAACACACATTTGGTGGGGTTGGATTCTAAACATCCTCTTCATCATTTTTGGATATTGAGTCCACAAGATAATTTTTAGCAGGGTCCCCACTCAAAAGAATCAAGGAACCATTTTTATCACGAGGAGAAGAGATACTATTTATTTTAGAAATTTCATTTAGTGAGGCTAAGCCATCTATAAGCATTGGTTTAGGTTTTCCACCCAAAGAGGGAATTTTTCGCATCTTGTCGAGGAAGACACCAAAATTATTATCAATCTTAGAATTATATTTTTAATGTTCCCCTGCTCCCTCTCGATGAATGAATCCATCTTTGTAGAGAGGATTCACAACAAATCAAGCTAAAGGTGGGATAAGTCAAGGTTCCTTTGCCAAAACATCTTGAAATGTTTTAGCCTCCTCTGGATTGATAGAAACCCACTTGGGGGAGGTTAGAGGGGGTCATTCATTTTGCCATATATTTAATTGAACAATAAACTAGAGATCCAAATAAGATTTGAGGGCTCTAGCCAAATAAAAAACAAATAATATAGAATAAAAACCAAGTATAATCCACTATCCAACCGTATATAGAGTTAGGTTTGTGAAATGGGGAAGAGACCACTTACTCATGTGAGAGACAAACTTGCAGAGGAAGGCTAAGGTTTCCTCCATTGAAAGTTGGGGTGTTGCCATGCCTTCCCTTGACCTCCTCACCCTAGCATTTTACGCCCAACTTGTAGACCATCGATAAATTCAATAGTCCATGATAAAAAAATGAGAATTATTTTTCTAATGTACATGTTTTTTTGGGATTCAACTACTACTATAGTTTTATGAATATTGGAGCTCATAGATTTGTTATATTGATAGGTTTATACATATTTCCATGTTTCACATTACACTTGGTTCGTCTTGATGGTTGTTTTAAATTACATGTAGGTTATTATCCCATATTGTAACATTATGTAGATTACTCCTCTAACAAAGAATTGAAGTGGCTTATCTTGATGGTCATTCTGCATTGTATATTGGTTACCCATGCTATAAATTTATGTATTTTACTAGATTTTAATATAGATGTGATTTAATTGATTGAATTGTATTGCTATGTGTTGTGGAATGGTCTACTTGTATTCTTTGATGTATTCATTTGATAACTAAAATTAATTCATAAACAATATAGTTGAGCTAATAATGTCATATTCCTACATATTTAGTCACATTCCTATTCTTAGACAAATAATGACCATAGGACCTTGTGTCTTTCCCATGGATTCTCCATTTTACATTGGACTCATCCCTATGGTTAATTTTCAGTGATATTCAATTATAGAACTATAGAAAACTACTATGCATGACTAGTTTTTGAAGAAATTGTCTAGTATACATGTTTATTTTGAAGCACTTTCTTTGGATTTAATTAGAAGGGCCCCTTTTAAATGGGGACTACCTAGTTTGACATTTTACATGTCTAGTAGGAGATTTGAACTTGGATTTATGATGAAAGACCATCTGAGTGTACGTGCAATCAACATCACCAAAAAAAATTGTTTCGCGAATAAGATTTCATGGAAAATTTTCTTGTAGTTAGAATTTCAGCTCTATTCTAGATTTTTTGGATAAAGTTTTGGAGTCAAATTGCTAGCGAATTTGGAGAATTGAGTGTTTTCTGGCTTCCACTAGTTATTTGGAAAAGTTTTAAAAATTTTCACACCATGACATTTGGGATCAAATGACTCTTCGAGGAGCATCAAAATGCTAAGTTACACACCTCTATAAGATTTCATAAGTTTTCAAACTGTGATGTTTGGTATCAAATGACTTGTCGAGAAGCATCAAAATGTTGACAATGAGGGGTCACACTGTCTCGAGTTGAAAATTTACAAATTTAAATTTAGAAAGATAGGTTGTGATTTAACAATTGTCTTGATCATTCATAACAGATCATAATAAACACATAGGGCATGTATGGGATGCGGTTATTAAATGGCATAATGGAGATGCACTAAATCAACATTTATAGTTTGTAAAATTTGTGATAAAAAGGATGAAGGCTTGTGCAAAGAAAAGGTTCACAACAAGAGAGAAATAATGGGACCGTGGCATATGGGTTTGGATATCATATTCCATGTATGATCTAGGAAAGTTGCAGAGTGATTCGTGAACAACCCGAATGAATAGAAGATGAAGGCAAGGCCGAAAGAGGAGGAGCGTTGTAGGTTGGAAGAAATATTTGCCAAAGGACAATGATGAAAGGATGTAGTTGTCAAATAATTGTAATGAATCTTCCATGAAATTTAGATAAATAAATGTATTGGATTTTTTTTCAAATTTGATTGAAATTTTGTGTAATCATGTGATTGATTAAATAGACACAAGTAATTGTCAATTTTGAGTTTAAATAATTAGTGAGTCTTTTGTAATCTAATTTTTGAGGAATTGGTTTGAGATTGTGTTTCTCTCTACATCAAATATTGAGTGCTAGCATAGGTGCATAGGAAGATTGAAGCCACATGATTAAAGCATGAGAAGAGGAGAAATATAGAAGTCGCACATATTTGAGTAGATTGTATGAGTTGAAGTCAGAATACGAAGAGGTCGTGATCTTCAAAAGAGAAGGAAATTAGTAGAGGTTTTGGGGGCATAGTCAAATCATTGACTGTGAGGCAGCTTATGGTAGAACCTATGGATTGAGTGAGCGTGATTGAAGAGCTTAAAATTCCTAAGCGATTGAGGGCTAGCAAGCATAGAGAAAGCTGTTGTGGAAGTGGTAGATTACAAAAAATGTAGTGGGTTGCAGATGTAAATGCAAAATGGATTGCAAGTGATGCAGTGTGAAGAGGTTGCAAGGGTTGAGTTGCAATGAAGATATGGTGCGAGGAAGGCATAGAGAGAGGAAGAGGAAGTATTTGGCAGAGGAGGTCAGGCTATTTGGCAGAGGAGGTTAGGCTACCAGCAATGGAGCTCGTTGTAGGTTATTTACAATCTAGAAGGGTGATTCTATCACTCAACTCCAACTTTGTGAGCCTATGCTCACAAAATTCTTACCCAACATGTTTGATGCAAGAGCATTTGGGTATGTAAGCAATTCACATCAACTGAAAAAATAGTTGGTTTGATTTTTTTCCATTTCAATTTGTTTTCGATTTTTCTTTGTGGCATTTTTGGTGTTGGAGCTAGTTTTCTATATAAATTCAAACCTCCACACATCTTGTTTATTTATTGATTCTCTATACATTTAACTAGTAATTTGGTTGTCAAATTAAGATGTTTGATCTAGCAAAATTAAGAGGAAAAATATTATTGATAAAAACTAAAAGGGTTGTCTATGCAATGGAGAGAAGAATTGAAAAAATAAATTCAATCAATGAAGACAGGTCTTGGCATGCAAAAGGATAAATGTAGATTTTAAATCTTTGACAATCAAGGTCTTATATTAGTCGAGAAAAGGCATCTTGGATTTAATTAAAAAATACAAATTTAAAGAAACAAATACACAACCATATAATGGTATGACCTTTGGAATACACAAGGAGATTAAAAGGTCGATGGAGGAAATGAAGAGGTTCCTAAACAAATATCCCACGCAGGTTCTTGAGGACTATAAAATCCCACATAGGAAAGATAACGAGGCACACACTAGGAGTAATTGAAAATTAAAATAATTTAGTCTGCCCCATAATGGAAGGATAGTACTAATGAAGATTTGTAGGTGGAAAGTAAGAAGGGGGTGACAACGTAGAGGCTTGGTGGTTGCGTTGTGAAGGGAGAAAGAAAACTTTTGTGCAACCCAAGGAGATAGTTGGAGGGGTGAGATATCCAACATAATATAGTGAAATGTATTGTTAATTCATGGATAATAATGTTAATATAGGTCAATAGAGGACATGGGGTACGCAGTATAAGGAGAGATGTAGAATGCAAGGAGGTCGATTGAGATGAGAGGTTTTATTATCAAGGAAATCGCCAGAAGCAAAAAGGTGAGAAGTGGGTGCTGGTTTAGTAGGTCGCGGGGGGAAAATAAAGACTCGAATGAGAAATTGAGTGCTAACATAGGTGCATAGGAAGATTGAAGCCGTGTGGTTAAAGCAGGAGAAGAGGAGAAATACAGAGGCCACATAGATTTGAGCAGATTGTATGAGTTGAAGTCAGAATACAAAGAGGTCATGATCTTTAAAGGAGATGAACAAAAGTGGTGGGTAAAGAATGCAGAGGCAACAAAATTTCCTGGTAAATGAATGTAAATTTCATGAAATCGGATTAAATAAAGTTATTTGATTTATTTTTAATCGGAGTATATTGTATGCAATGGATCAATTTAAATCGACACATGTAATTGTCGATTTTAGAGTTAATCGTTTACTGATTCTTGTGTAATCTGAGTTTTGAAGAATTGGTTTGGATTAGGTTTTTTGTCTTCATCAATTTATTTCAAAATACTTGTGAGTATTTTTCTCTAGATCAAAATACCTTCCATGATAGAAAAAATTTAACATCATGTCTATTATCAAATATAGATTTTCTTAGAATATAAAAGAATAGAATGATTAAATAAATAATAATACAAAGGAAGTAGTACCATTTTAGCATAAAATGTTATAAAGGTAATTGTAAAAAGTAATCTTCAACACATAATCATCTATACACATATTTATTATGGCATCTCTTATGGGAGTCAATCTATATAACACCTTTTGAAGAATGACCAAAACTTAATAGGTGGGTCAATATAGCTTATCCCACTTTTAAGATACTTTCTCAAATTTGATTCATCAAAAATCGTAGTGATATTTTAGATCCTTTAATTATAGCATTTCTACACATCCTTCCAAAATTAATAGTTGAGTGTATACCATCACTAAAACATGTAGTCACATATCTAGCAACATATCCAACCAAAAACTGCTACCTTTTATCTCCTAGGCCTTAGATGCTCAAAAACAATATGTGCTTCTACTCTTATTTTCTTCCCCCCACAATATTCTCCTTAGCCATGTACCTAGTAGCCAACCGGTGTTGTGTAATGGAAAGATTATAAATCACAATCTCGGTACCCATTGCTACATGATCACATTTAGGGAACAACCAAATATAGAAATTAGATGAAACATCATCTCCTATATACATTTCTACAAAATTATCATACTAAGTCATCTTATCCTGAGGAATCATAATCCTCTCTTGGAATGCAAAGGCATAATCATAGTCCCCCACATCAATGTTCTTTTCCACTCTACTATTAGCCCCATCCACACCCATGATAGTTCTAAAGAATGACCAATGTCAATATCTAGGATCTAAAACATCAATTGGGTTAATACAAAATCAATTTATTTTTAATCTATGAGGTGTGTTGAAAATATACCTAATGAACCCATGGGGGATTAATCCCTTTTCTTTTTTATAAATTTGATTTTCAATGAAAACCATTTGTATAACTCATGCCAAATTTGATTTTTTTATATTTCTCTACTAAAAACTTGGGGAAATTTAGAGTATTTTGCATAGAATAGATTTGTCTTTAAATAAAATATAAATTACAAAAAGAAAATATATAAAACAAAACAAAATTAATTTGCAAATGCATTTATTTGAGTACAATAATATGCATTTTGTATTGTTCAAGTTGATTCCTCAACCCTAAAACTTCCAAGGATCACTTACAATCAAACACCTATCACAAAAATAGATAAAAAATAAAGCTATGGAGGCCAAGAGCTATAGATCCAAAAATTCATGAGTTATTATGACGCAGTTGAGATCAAAGGGCCTTGTCAGGCTATCCAATAACGTAGCCAAAACACAGACCACCCAACATACATATTGACACACATAGGTCAAAAATATCCTTTTATTTATTTGGAGCAACATTACATTCAGGAATTACATCTATAGGGCAATTTCCAGTTCCCGTTGGCTTCTCTGTCAGTGCTACTTCTTGCTCTGCCAATGCCCTTTCCTTTTGGCTAGCTGGCTATTCTGTCACCTCCACTTCTTCTCTATGAGCTCTTGGCTGCTTGCCTACCACTTCTCCTACCTCTTCCTAGTCTTGGGTTATCTCCTATGTATCATTCTTGTTTTGCATGTCGGCCTTTGGCTTCCCACATTCCTTGTGTCGTAGTACTACCATGTAGTTACTGTTAGGGATCCAAATCTGCACCCTATTGCTAAGCTTTGAATAAACTCGGCAGATTTGGATGTAACATGGGACTGCTTTTAGGTTGTGGGTATCCTATTCAAAATCAAACCTCCAGTGATAAGGGCTGGCTTTCCCTTTTGATGTCACCTTACTATTAATCTCTGAGGTAAAGGGTAAGAATTTGCATGAAAATAAACCTAATGCTAAAAAAAAAACCTAAGGTGATGCACCAAAACAACCTAGACCTGTTAACAACCTATCACATTCAAATTAATATCATAAATCTTGACTCACACAACTCACTTTCCAATGTAGTTTACATAAATAATTCATAAGGAGATCTATAAACAGTGCTTTTAAAAGGAAAACAGGGGTTTCACAATTAACAACACTACTAAACAACACAACTAATAACCTGTAAACATACATTTTTTTGCTAAATAGATGCATAAACATGAGACAAGTTTGCAAGGAAAGATGAATTTTTGCAAGATAAATCGATCAATCATTAATAGCATACCATGAAACATGAAGAGAGAAGATAAAAATGCTCTACTTTATTAATTCAAAGTGCTTACTGTATAATAGGCCCATTTGAGTTACAATACTACTCCATGAAAAATAGCTCCAAGAAACAAAGCTATCATGTTGTTGGAAAGAAAGAACTACCTCAAAATGCTCAAAATGAACATACTTAAGCAAAAACCCACCAAAAACCCCTCAAACAAGTCCTTCCAGAAGGTTCTGGTCGGATGCAACATAAAAGGCCAAAAAGAACCTTCTAGAAACCCTCCAAACTGTCCTCCACATGAAGAAAAGTTAATCCAATTCAATAGTCACACTAAAAATGTGACAAAAATGCCTCCAAACAGCCCCTTTTCCTCTAAAATTAGTCAAAACAACCTCACACACCCCTCATGTCTGCAAGTCATCATTGGTATTCGCACAAGTATTGACCCACACTCTCCTCATGCAATATGTGTGTTTTGAAAACACAAGACTCCAAAAATAATTAAAGATAATAATCTTGATTAAGTGACTCATAAAATAAGGGGCCCACCATCTCTTTGAATTGCATTACATTCGCATTAAAAAGACATAATAAAAGTGATTTTCAAATCACTTAAATGATATCTTTATACATTGAAATAAAATGCAACACATAATGTCATATCTAAATGCTTCCAAAACCATTAAACAAGGTTAAAAACTTCCAAGGCACATGACCATATCTACTTACCTCATTCTGCATTTTAGTCCACACATGGTCAATACTCACTAGTTTTCAAAGGCATCATAAAGCTCAAAAACAATTGGCCAATATGGCCGACCTCCATAGTTCCTGGAAAGCATATTCCAAGTCACATGATTATTGGTAAAAAATCAAAGGCATCATATGTGTAACTTGGCACACTCCCCATATGTTGTATTGTTTGAGGACTTGGAAATGTTTTGAAATAAGGGGAAAAAACCTTAAGGCATAAAATGCCTAAGTCAAAACACAAGTTTCAGCCCCCATGCATTAACACATGTTTTCAATTTTAAAAACATGGGAAGAAAATCCCATCCCTGTCGAATAGGGTCAAACCCTAATCATCAAAATACCAAAACAAAGGGAAAACACCATCATTTGGTCGTTGAACAATCTGGAACATGATGCTACCACCATGGGGTTTGAGAAAACATAGAAAAATGGAGATTTTCCACAGGTTTTGTTGTGATTTCTTGATGGAAACACTTCGACATCAGAAAATGTTCATTTTGTTCAAAATTTGCATTTTTACACCATTTGGAGGCCATTTCAGAACCTACAAGCTGCGGCCATGGACATATTGCTGACCCATATGTATCACTTGTTCTTTCTGTTTGTTGTTTCATTTTGTTCACAGCCGCCATGAGAACTCTAATGAAGCTTTTTTAGAAGCAAAAAGCTTGAAATTTTGCAAAAAAATTGTGAGCAAAAGCTCCAAGTGAGTTAAATCGACTCCATTCTTGTAGATTCTGAGAAAAATGACTCCCATTTTGTTTCCAGTTTGAGAATAAAGCATGAAATGCTTGTTTCTTTTCTACACTTGTTAATGAGGACACTCCATTATTGTTTTCCCATCGCTTTCATGAAGAAAAAAACTTTTTGGCCGCGACCATGGACAAAAAATAGTGTATTTTTCATGTGTGGCTTCGCTTCATTTGAAAACCCAAAATGTCCTTTCGATTCTCTTCTGTATTAGCAAATTTCTTAACAACCCAGATGGGTTTTTGATATGTAGAAGAAGAAAGATGGCCTATGAGCTCAGCCTCCATTTTTAAACTGGGTTTCCTCTGTATTTCACAATTTTTGTTCCTTTTTCAATCCAATTGAAAAACCATTAAGTGGGTTTTTTTGTAGCATGTATATTTATGAATCTGCAACTTTTTTCAAAAGAAACCAAGTGGGTTTCTTAGTTTCTTGAAGAAACTTAGATTTTTTGTAGAAATGCAAATGGGTTTTTTAAATACACTCCTTTTTTGTAATCTGTAGCAATGTTGTTTCACATTTTAAAACACCAGGTGGGTCTTCCATATTTTACAAAAAAAGGGGTCTACTTGGCCACGACCTGCATGAAATGGTTTCCATTTGTTATTTCTGTAAAATGTACACCATTGTTGTTGCCTCTACATTAGCTTCTCATGGTGAACCTAGATGGGTATTTTCAATTTGAAAGAAAACTCTGATTTTGTTGCAAAATGATTCAATGCCATTGTATAGTGTGGGTACAATTGAAAGCTCCAATTTGTAGCAAAATGTGTCTTTTCAGTGAGCATCTGAATTGATTTTGTGAATACACTTCCTTTTCATGTAGAATGTCTTTGAAAACTGAAACCCCAAAGTGTGTTTTTCATTGTGAAGAAACTCCTACATTTGTCATTTCCTTTTGAGAGTATCATACTCTGTCCTTTATTGATGATACCTCCTCATGTTGTTAAACACTTATGGTAACCCCTTTTGATGCCTCAAACACTTTGACAAAACACCACTATGCGAGGCTTTGGCACCATGATAAATATAATGGATTACTTTTTGAAGTTTATCTGCTCATAAGGTTTTTCAAAGAATGGCATTTTGGCATACTTGTCAAGGTTCATCACAGACTTGTCAATATTTAATGACTGTCCAATGTTGTCATTATTTCCCTCCAAAAAAATTTAATGCCTTTGTAATTCACTTTACAGGATGAAGGGTTGCATTTTGTACGTTTAACTGCTTGCATGCCACTATTAGTTATTTATAGCCTCGAAGGCCCATTGCTCATTGTCAAATCACTACTATAGTAGCATTGTCCTTGGTGACTTGTATGCAATTTATCTTTTATAGGAACTTGTGATACATGCCTTGCTATGACTATTACATTTTGAATATAAAGGACTGTGTTCATGTTCATTGAATGTGGTTGTCTATGCATCATGGAACTTGTACTTATGACTATCTTCATGACTGTAACTATTCTAGGTTTGCATGCATTGAAACAACTTTTGAAAGGCACCCTTACATGTCAACTGTGCATTGTGTCACCATTGTTTACTGCCATTGTCAATGATAATGACCTTACTACACTTACTTTCACAAATGCACCTATGAATAAGCATTAACAATTCCATTTTCCTCCA
This sequence comes from Sequoia sempervirens, assembly GCA_007258455.2. Lineage (NCBI taxonomy): Eukaryota > Viridiplantae > Streptophyta > Pinopsida > Cupressales > Cupressaceae > Sequoia > Sequoia sempervirens. Next base: position 38,038 of record VDFB02102369.1, on the reverse strand, counting down.
ATGATAAGCATTCTCTAGTTTATTCTTTTTTGTTTCATGTGTAGCTTTTGCACAGGTGTTGTCCTATTCACTTGTATCATGACCTTCGCCTCAAAGGGGTCACCTTGTGTTGTCTCATGATTTAATCAACCATTGCTTGTGATTGTATTGATTTGAAGCTTAGTGGTTGTTCCTCATGATCATAACTCCACATTGCTTTCTCCATTGTTGTTTCTATCATTTCATTGTTTCAAAACAATAGATTGTGTAGCCAATGGTGACAATATTTCATGTCCATTAAAAGTCACACTTTGTAAGTTGTGAAACTTGACTGTTTCTCCATTTCTATCAATAAAGTTATTGTCAATTGCATATTAGTTGTGGAGGTAATCCTTGGGTCTAAGCAACTTCAAGAAAATGTAGATGAAAGTTGATAATTATGTGACACTGAACAGGGCAATTAAAAAGTTTTACTACCCTTCCTTTCTTTTTCATCTATAATGTAATCTCTTGTGACCCTTTCTTGTTTTCCTTCAGTAAAGTCAAAAGACATTGTTGTTGTCCTGCATGACATGAGAATACATCTTGTTATCCCAACCTTCATGGCTTCTATAATAATGCTTACTATCCCACCTGAATCTACTATCTGATTTCCACCACATTTGTTTCCTTTTTGATCATGTGTAATACATAACTGTCTCCCCACTTTGATCCTAGTGGGAAGACACATGTCCCTATGTCAGTGACCTAAAATCTCACCATCCTATGTGATGTGTGGCTATCCAATAGGGTCAAGGTGAGAGGGACCTGACAATACTCTGGATTTCTCTCTCATTATTTAAGAGATGCATAATTGAACTTGATGCATCTTTTGAATCTGATAATGAAATTTGATCAACTGGTGTGATTCCATATTGATTTAATGCATTAATAACAGGTAAATCTTTGATCAAGTTTCTCAATTTCCTTTTTATTTCCAAGCATGTTGAGCTCTACCCTCGTGGGAGCCACATTTACCCTACATGTTGTATTTAATCTGAATCAAAATAGTAACCAGACTTGTCCTAAATCTACACATGAAGCAAACAAGTTAGAAAAATAGATGCATATTTTGGATGTGTTTGATGACTTCATTGCTTCCCAGGACATCCAAGGTTTGCATGCTTATTTAATGCACTTATGGATCTGTTTATACATGCATAGGTAGGTTTGTATGTAAGGATTGAGATCTTTCATTGCTTAGAGCCCTACTCTAATATCATTGTTTTTCCAAATGCAGGAGCTAGGATCACTACGGAGCTAGGAAGGACACAAACAACTTGGGGCAGCAATAGCAAGGCAAGAGGGAAACTTTACAACCAGTCATTCTCAGGCAATGAATGGTCTCCATTCTTATATGCACATTGTGTTTTTACTTATTCATGTATAAATTGTTTCTTTATTTCCATTGAATAAGTGAAGTTAGTCCCTTGGCTTGTGAGGGACATGTACCTTCATGATTATCAATAAAAGATTACATTTGTATACATATGACTCTCTTTTCTCATTTGTTGTAATTGCAACATTGGAATGAAAAAATATAATTTGTTTTATTTGAAAATCTTTTTCCATGCATATTAAACCTAGCAGACTTATGGTTTATCTTTTAAATGTTTAAACGAATAACACAAAAGAATAAACACTAAACCTGATTTTAGCTGAAAGCTAAAAATTAGGTAACAGTTACCTCGCTATCAGGAGCTCCACCAAGTTGGCCAATGATCATGCATTCCACAACAACGATGTGGAATTCACCTAGTATCATATTGCCAAGTGTCATGATCGAATTCGTCTTCCATTGTGTTGACCACCCATCTCAACTATTCATCTCAAGCTATCAACATATCTTCCATCTCATCGTTGTATCGTTGGAACCATCTCAAGAGTCCTTCCAATGAGGATTGGTCCTACCAATCACACATCATTCCGATATGGATCCATTCATTACATGACCAATCGTTGATCGCCACATCGTCATCATCCATTCACCAATCACCATCAGTCAACACACGTCATCGTCAAGTCAGGCCCCACACATCACCCGACCTTCTATCACCCCATTGGAGCATCAGACCATCAGAGCATCGGGGAATTAGAGATTATGGTGCCCTCTATGCCTCTATCAGATCCAATATCCTTAGAAACGTAGGGTTAGATGTCGATATCGCTGACCTCACAAAGGAATATAGGGCAATAGGACCTATCGGGTCCATCGGGTCAATTGCCAACCCATCACTTCCACCACCATTGGGCCATCTGGCCAACCACCAACCCATCGTTCTATCACCGAGACAAATAACAATCTTATTTTGATGAGCTATAGTTCCACCGATGAGGTAACAACATCAACCAAGGAGGGGTAGGAGTGTGATGCTCCTACATCAGACTCCCAAGGTGATTGAAATTTATGTGCTCCTGCACATGCGTCTGCAACATCAACTTTCCTCTTTTTCCTCCTCTTCTAGCATCTTGACTCTGCACTTCCATACTTGCATCTTCGCCTTCGTCCTTTCACTATTTGCATTTGTCGACTTCTCTATTTCTGTAGAGACCTTCTCCTTCAGATCTCTTTGCAAACTTTAGATCCACACCATTCTTCCTCACATTCTTTCATCTTTGTGAGAACTAACCCACTGTGATTTGTCCTCCTCTGAGAACATTCCTTCTATGGTTCACTCTTCACTGCCTTATCCTTTTGCACAAGGACTTTTGCAAGCTTCACTGCTGGTATTCTTTATCCACCATCATCTATCTTCATCAAGATGTTCTCCCAAGATAATTTTATCTCTACTCCTTCTGCTTCCTCAACCATATCTGCAACACATTCTACATCCATCAATATGTCCTCCAAAGGACTCTTTGGCAACCTTTGTTCCTTCATGCCTTCACCAAGACATGACTCCAGTGCAATCTTCTCTCTTGATTTTCCCTTCTTATCCTCTTGTGTGATGACTTCTTCTTCACGGACCTTCATCTCTGTCCATTCTTCTATGGCTACAACCACCTCTGTATTTGTATCAATTCTATCCTCAGTGACTTCTTCTATCACATCTTTTCTCCACCATCGAATTCCATTGTCTTTTTTGTTGTATTGAACAACCTCTCTATCTCTGCAATCTCTTCCTCAAGAAGCTCTTGATCTTCATCAGGTTTTTCATCGAACACTGGATCCTCATACATTACTACATCACCCTCGACTACTGAAACCTCAGTATTTGTAACAACTACATCTTTCATCTCATCCTCTTTCGTGTTATCCTCAAAACATACTTCTATAGTATTCTCTCCATCTTGTTCACCTACATAAACAACTACGAAGAACTTATTTCCTTTCTTCTTTGTCATTTTGTTAAACACTTGCCACAAACTCGTAGTCTTCAACCCTCAGGTTACTTTCAGAGACTCACAAGTATTCTCTCTTCTCGATTAGGGTATCCACCCTCTATAGTTACAAGTCCTTCCTGCAACAAATTCACACTTCACTCCAAGCTTATGTGCTTCCTCTACCCTCTTCAGTCACAACTCCTTTCCTGCAACAGATCTCTCTAGGGTTCAAGTTCTCTATAGTTACAGGTCTCCTCTCACTTGCAACAAACCTCTTATAGAACTCAAATCCTCTGCAGTTACAGAATCCTCTTCTGCAACAAACTATCTCTCTAGGGTTTCTTTTTGAGAAAACAAAAAGCTTCCTCTCATTAACCCTTTTCACATACTTCTCTCATGCTAACAATCTCCTACTCTGATAACCCACTCTGATACCACTTGACGCAGTCGAGATCAGAGGGCCTTGTCCAACTATCCAATCACACAATATATAGATTGACACACACTGGTCAAAAACATCCTTTTATTCATTTGGAGCAACATTACATTCAAGAATTACATCTATAGGGAAATTTCTAGTTCTTATTGGCTTCTCTACCAGTGATACTTCTTTCTTTACCAGTGCATGTTCCTTCTAGCTAGCTAGCTGGCTAGTTATTCCACCACCTCCACTTCTTCTCTGTGAGCTCCTGGCTCCTCACCTACCACCTCTCCTACCTCTTCCTAGTCTTAAGCTATCTCCTGTATATCACTCTTGTTTTGCATGTCAACCTTTGGCTTCCCACATTCCTTGTGTAGTAATACAGCCATGTAGTTACCTCACTATCAGGAAATCCATCGAGTTGGCTAATCAACATTCGAAATCACTAGGTCGTTACATCATTCTTAGTAGCATCACCAAATTGGCCAATGATCATGCATTCCACAACAACAATGTGGAATTCACCTAATATCATATTGCCAAGTGTCGTGATCAAATTCATCTTCCACCCTATTGACCACCCATCTCAACTATCTATCTCAAGCTATCGGCATGTCTTCCATCTCATCGTTGTGTTGTTGGAACCATCTCAAGAGTCCTGTCGATGAGGTTCGGTCCTACCGATCACACATCATTCCGATATGGATCCATTCATTACACGACCAATCGTTGATCACCACATCATCATCATCCATTCGCCAATCACCATCAATCAACACATGTCATTGTCAAGTCGGGACCCACACATCACCCAACCTTCTATTGCCCCATTAGAGCATCAGAGCATCAGGGAATTGGAGATTATGGTGCCCTTTATGCCTCTATCAACTCTGATATCCTTAGAAAAGTAGGCTTAGATGTCGATATCGCCGACCTCACAAAGGCATATCAGGCAATAAGACCTATCGGGTCCATCAAGTCAACTGCCAACCCATCACTTCTACCATCATCAGGCCATCGGGCCAACCGCCAACCCATTGTTCTATCGTCAGGACAAGTAACAATCTTCTACCGATGAGCTATAGTTCCACCGATGAGGGAACAACATCAACCAAGGAGGGGTAGGAGCGCAATGCTCCTGCATCATTTTATGAATGTGCAATCCTGACTCAATGAATGATACAATAATGAATCATTATAAAAGGAAAAAGAAAAAAAAAACTTGGATGAAACCCTAGGTGAAGATAAAAATAGATCATGACATGTGTCCTCATCATATGATGAAACATAAAAATCACATGACCCAAGTAAGCTTAAGTACCTAGTATGAAAATGTACCTAAGTAATTAAATAATTAATTAGGTAAATACCCTTTTTCTTTAACACTCCCCTTAAGTGCAACTTAAGGAGAAGCTAAAACCTCTAAATGATGAATGCATAAAAAGTAAAAGATGGGTCTCAACAACTAGGCCTGATGAGGTACCCATGTACAAATGAAAAGATCTCTCATGCGCACAGATAAAAGGAGAAAACCTCATGGAAAAAAATCCTCTCCAAAAGAGACAAAGATATATGAAGGACTAAGAAGGCTCAGAAATAATATATCAAAAAGAATAGGAACATGAAGAACACCATTGAATTATGAAGAAGTTGTAAATAACTATTAAAAATAACTACTATAGTGTTAAAACTAAAGAACCTTCTCTGGAGTCAATATGATGATTACGACTAAGAAGATAAGACTTTGCACGGGTGACCCCAACGATACTCGTCAAATAATTATTAGATGGAAAACCAAGACAATAATATTTAGAAGTGACCCAAATGATGCTACTCAACCAGTACAAAGATTAATTGCAAGTACCAATAGTCTAATTAATTTGATCCATTGAGGATGGAAGGGCACCTCCATAAAAAAAGAATGCAAGAGTTTCTATATGGTATGTGTTCCATCTAACCAAAATGCATGGGAAACTAGTTGTTGCATCTACCTAGTACATAGGAACAAAAACTAAATACATAGTTCACTACAAAATTGAAACCAAAGAAGCATTAGCACCAAAAATATGAAAGCCACTCTTTGATGCTAACAAGGGAGAGGAATGATAGGTTCACTAAAATTATGTGTCATAATGTAGTGAATGAAGGAGAATAGATCATTAGAATGTGTACAAGATAATACTTTCAACTAAAAAAGGGTGTGCAAAACAAGACACATGTGCATGAAGGTAGATAAGGTTGTGATGTCAAATAACATAAATGCACATAAAAAAAAATCCATGGAATTTATAATAAAATGCAAGTACAAAAAATGAACAACATGATGTGTGAAATCCTTAAAAGTATGTACAATAGTGGTACTTTCTCTCAGTGTGTCTACAAATGAAAAAGTGTATTCAATAGATGTTGAAACTGCCTAGAAAGCATAACATGCTAGAAATACATTTAAAATAGCTCAAAATAAGTTATCTCAAACAAGAAGAATGTTTCCAAGTATCAAAATGTCTAAGTAGTCAATCATAATGTGAAATAACAATAAACTAAATAAAATATACATGAGGAAAACTATGATAAAAGTGTATGGATAGCTATGAAAAGCTTTGAAATACCTTCCCAATGCCGCATAAATTGTGAAAAGTAGAGGTCTAAAAAGTTATGAGCTTGAGAGAAAAAAATGAACATCTAACTTTGATAGTGATAAAATATACCAATAGAAAAAATTGATAAAAATACATGTACCATTAGAAAGTTCTTAGAACTAGATTTTGATGATATATTGTTTGCTAAAATTCAACACCATATACCCAAGTTATGCAAAAAATAAAAATAGCTCATTTAGGGAAAATTAGAGCTAGAAGAAAAGTTGTGGGTCATTTGTACAACTAATATTAGGTTGATGTCATGTTGAAGTCGGAAAAAAAATTGTAGCTTACCAAAATATTTCTTACATGGCCAATAATCTGCTAGGTTTCCCAAAAAACCATTGTTTCTTGATGAAAAATAATTTTAGAGGTCAAAAAACTATTTTAGCTATCAGAAACCACTAAAAAGTCCATAACATAGTAACACAAAAAAAAGAGTTTTTTACAAGCTCTGAAAAAGAATTATTGGCTTTTTCCAATAGTAAAGAGTCATTGGGAGGGTGTTGAGAAGTGGTCAAAGTTGACCAAGGAGAAAGTGTTGTCGTTGGAATTGCTAGGTTTGTGTGTTGATGCCTACCATAGCTAGAAATTGGAAAGTTTGTTACATGTTTGTAGTCATTAGCACTTATGTAGAGAATGAATTTCAACCGGTGTAGTAGTCCCTGACAGTTGGAAATATCCACCAATTGATGATGTCAATGTTGTCAGTAGAATAAAAATATGCCAAAAAATTCATAATTACCTATGTTTGAAAAAATATCACAAAATAAGACAATACCAAAAATAGAAAAATAACCATCGAAAATTAACAAAATATTATCGGGAAATCATTTTTTTTCATTGCTAAATTAAGTTGATATGAGGCTTGCATAGGTTTAAATAGCAACTGTATATAGTTGTATGGATCTGTATAGTTTTGTATGGTCATACAAATATGTACGACTGCATATGGCTATAGATACAAATTTTTGTTTAAAAATTAGTGTACCTCTTCAAAAATTGCAAATTTTTTCCTTGCTTTAATTTTAGTGTTTATATAGGTGATCTTAAAGTTTTTGGCTCTTTTGGATGCAATGATGAGGTTTATTTGACTCCAAGATGCACCATTCTTTTTCCCAAGTCCAAAACTCTCAAAAAACTAAGATAGAGAATTACAAATCTAGAGCTTTGATACCATGTTGCAATTGATTCCTCAACTCTATAGCTCCCAAGGATCATCTGCAATAAAAAAATTATCATACAAAGAGAAAAAAAAATCTATGGTGGCTAAGAGCTATATATCCAAAACTAAGACTCAAAATAAACTTAAGAGAAATTTATTTGTGGTTTATTCAAAATGTGTGTCTATATTTTCTTTTTTTCAAATATTAGAATGAATGAATAAATTTTTTTGTTAATACAAGGTATACCAACACATGATTTTTCAAATTGGAAAGCAAGTTTTCTAAGAAACAATATAAACTTAAATAGTGTGTACTCCCTTTTAGAGACCAAGGACCACCTTGAACCTAAAGCTTCAACAAAGGCATCAGATTCATTGGCAATAATCTTGATTAGATGTCATCTTTATATCAAAAGGTTTTTCTAATTACCTAAAAATAGGTAATCTAAATTAACTAAGTTTTTGTAAGGATTTATTTAAGTTCTCTATTCTATTGGTGGTGTTGCAAGCAATGCTTTGTAGTTTTAATTTTAGAAACTCTACATCTATCGTTTTTTCTAGATAAGTGTAATTATTCCACTATTTTCTTACTTTTGTAAATTTGGGTAGTTAAAGTTACAATTTAATATTAAGAGTGTAGTTAAATGTAAACTAAACATTTAACGATCAGTTGTACAATGGTATTCTATGCTTATATAAACAAAGTTGCATAATTTATATGAGGGTATGTGTATGAAAATGGGGGACCAAAACGGGGGTCAAAAGTGACCAATTTTTTTGAAATCAATAAAATCTAATCTTGGATGAGAAATTGAAGACAATCATACTCAAAATTTGAAGATGTGACAAGAAAAATTGTCATAGTGCTTAGAGAATATTTTCTAAATTGCTGAAATTTTTTAAAATAGTGAAGAGTAAGAAGTTCAAATAAGGGGAGCACACAAAGTGCTCTTATTTTTGTCAAAAAAACATAACATGGCATCTTATGTGATCCCCCTAAAATTTTCACTATTTTTAAGTATTTCAAAATCACTGCGGTGGAAGATTTGTTAACATCATATAGTTTATGCCTAATTTTTTGCTAATATTTTAATCAATGTATCATTTTTATTAATTTTCAAAGTGGACACATTTAAAAAAATAAAGAATTGAGTGTACGCCCCTAATGTTTTGAAAACTAATTGAAAATAATTTATTTAATGTGTATATACTAGATTTTATAATGTAAAAATGTAATTTGTTTCAAATTCGGATGAATGGACAAAAAGTTACACTAAAAAAACTATACAGTGATTTTTGGCAAAAAAAAAAAGGACATTGACAAAAGAAATTCAAGATCAAAACCTTAACATATTGAAAATTTAGAAAAAATTACATGGTTAGAAAAGTAAGAAAGAGTTCAATGTTATTGTGGCATTTTTTCATATTAGCATTAAAAGACATGATGAAGAAAATGCTCAATATTTAGGTGTTTTTCTAAATTTTATAAAAAATGTGCCTTTGGGCTTGACAATGAAATCCAACCCTTTAGGTTGGATGCCTAAGGAAACTCTACTTATAAGGGTTGGAAATGTCCAATGCAATAAATATTGAAAGCACATTCCTTTACAAGTAAGAAACACTTAACAATAAAAAAGAATGTGTGTCCCATATGTTTGGGACCGCATGCTTTGTTTTACCCTACAAACTACACTTTATCCAACATAGAAACACACTTTTTCTAATTTTGAGAAATTTCAATAATTGTTTGACAAATATATCATTGTTTTCTTCTTTCATTAACATGGAAGATTAAAATTGCATGTTTTTAAATTGAATTTTACAATTTAATAATTTGAATGATTATTTTCATGTTTTGAAAAACTTAAACAATTATTCATATTTTATCATCAATTGTCAATTAGTTTAACCAATTATATTAAAGAGATGGAATTTTCAACATCATATCAAGAAAGTCTATAAAAAGCACAAACATTGGAGGAACATGAAGTGGAGAATGAAAGAGACAACTTTGTGCAAATAATAAATTAAAATTTTATATTTGAAAGTGTGTCCTCTTTTCCATCTCAATTTATATTTGATAGTTTCAATGATTATTAAATTACCTTGGTAAGAAGTATAGTTCAATATAGGAAGATTTTTTCTTAGTGTCATGCCTATATGACCTTAAGTTATGAGTGCCTAAATTTTTGCTCTATGCACAATTCATATTCTCTTTGGTGCCAACTCTCATATTATAGCCTCACATAAATCATTCACAATTTAGGTTATAATCAATTAATCACTACTTATAGCTAGTGGGAAAACAAGTCAAAGCACATGTTTTATTCTCAAATGGCTAGTGTTATTACCTTGCATATTCTTCACTATTTATATGTGCCCATGATTCTATTAATCCCTTGTCATATCCCTTGGATTTCCTATGAACACAAGCTGTAACATCCGGCTACGCAACCCCGAAGGGTAAGAGCCAAAAGAGGACAAGATAATTTTTTTTTAAAAACATAAAAAATAACTTACACATAAAGCAGTTGCCAATACGATATATCGACAACAAACATGGCCAAACATGGCCGAATGCACAACCCAAAGAAGAGGACTAGTTTACCCTCCAAAGAAAATCTGATATGGAGCAAATAGGATAGCTCAAGAAATTTCTGCTCTAGTGCTCCAGAATTATGTGCGCAGGTGCTCCGAAATTATTTGCGACAGTGCTCCAGAAATCTCTACGCTGGAACTTTCTACATTAGTGCTCCAGAAATCTCTGTTGTAACATCACAGAACACATACAAAAAACTTTGATGCCCTAGAACATTAACAACAACACAAAGCAACAAGAAAAAGCGGTGATGTGCCAGAACTTTAATAGTAGTAGCAACACAGAGCAACAAACAGAAAGCGACGATGCGCTAGAACTATAACATACTATTGCATGAAGAAAATACACAAGCAAAACTCTAATTTTTGCATGAAAACTTCTAAAATAAAGGCCAAAATGATCATAGTACAAGCGATTCTGATACCAACACCAAAACCCGTAAGCCAAATATTAAACATCACATTTCTTCTCATTAATTTATGATTACATCTTCTCTCTTAAGAGAGTACAATATACACAAAAAGGAATATACATTAGTACAATGGCAAAGCTATGAATAAGATAAGTACAAGAGAGATCAACTCCAATTGGTGCTCCAATAACCTGTACACTAGTCCCCAATGGCGGTGGAAACACCTCCCTACCATGTGGACTCAAAAAAGACCACCCCACCGTGTTCGGAGGTAGTCATAAGGCCTAAGTAGAAATAACAAGGAAAATGAAACATACGGCCAACACTCACATCAAACACAAAGCAAATGTGAATTACAATGCATAGAAGCCAATATCACAACATGAAGATGCTCATACAATAACATGTCAGGTACTACTCATGACTCCTAAGGTACGAGGTACTAGAGTACTGATCAGATGGAGTGTCATCATGTGTGCTCAAAGGGATGGCACCACACGAAATCAAGTACACCTCTCATATAGACGAGGAGACTCAATCATGCTCGTATCAACGCCCTGCAGATGGATAGGCCTTCTCATTTAACCAAACAAGGAATCCATAAAAAAATATGAAACAAAGAAAAACCCACTAAAATCCACCATTAAAACCATTTAACGCAGCCAAGCAACATTGTTGTGAAATCATTTAAAAAACTGATTTCATACACTCACAAGTAGATCAAATGCATTCAAACATTCACCATTAACTTTAAAAAAAAACCAATCATATAATCAATATTACCTCATTAAATCATCTCCCAAAACCACTTTTAAAACAGATAAAAACTACCAAGTGATAGAGACACAAAATACGGGTTCCAACTGCAACTCAAAGGAATGAAAAGAGGGCATAAAAATTCAAAGTGCCTAGATTAAAAATATAAGTTTGACCTAGTTCAGATTTTGATATTTCCAATTGGATTCCACCTTTGGTTTCCAAGTTTATGACAAAAAACAAGGTGTTGTTTTGAAAAATGTCATTTTTAGCCAAGCTGGGCAAACACATGAAAAATAAAAGTGTCTGAATTAAAAATCGGACAACCCAGTTGAGATATGGGCGTTTCTACATGGAATCCAATTTTATTTTGCATTTTTACTAGACGGTTAAAGAGCAGCAAAGAAAAACATTTTTTAACAAGTAGGCTCAAATTTGACCAAAAATGAAAGTGTCCAGAATTGAAATCTGACAAAGACCCAGTTGAGATATGGGAATTTCTACATAGATTCTGCCTTTATTTTTCATTTTTAATAGATGGTTAATGAGCAACAATGTAAGAACATTTATTTTTTACAAGTTAGGCAAAAACTTAAAAAAATAAGTAATTAAAAATGCCCATAAATCTATTTTTTCGGCAACCCATTTTAGATTTAACTATTTCTAGATGAATTCCACCTTTGTTTCATAGTTTAGGACAAGAGAATGGATCTATTTTAGAACAAACATTGACAATGAAACAAGCTGGAAATGCACAGTCAAGTCTGCCATAAAGAAAACTACAGGGCAACCAATCAAATCAAAAACAAACATTATCCATCCGCAAAATATTCACAAAAAAGAATAGAAGAATAAACCTGCCATAAGGAAATGCAAAGCTTACCATTCTCAAACTAAATCACATTCAATACCACCAAAAATTCAAGGGATTCAAGAACTACAAAAAAATACCTCAATGTTGCCCCAAAACAAAAATGAAAGAATACTCTATGTGGAAGGCATGACCGGATTTCAAAATAGGACAAGAAGGAAATGGCACGCCGAATTCAAGAATTCAATACCCACGAATTTCTTCTTGGAAAAACTCCATGTTCCTTCCCAAACTCAATTGCCCAAATCATGGGGTTTTCTCTTTTTTCCCCAAACATAAATTTTCTTCTCCAAAAAGATAACTCTCCTTCAAAACAAAATGAATATAAGTATATATATCAAAGACAAGGTTTCCCCCTTTTTTTTTTTCCTTTTAGCTAAACTCCTCAACACAATAAAATGAAATAAAACATTTTATTAAACAAGTTATTAATGCTCTCCAAAACAATTAATTAAAATCACTAAATATGCAATATTCTCTATTTCATATAAAAATAATAATTTAAATCCAAACATTAAAATACACAAAGCCCCCAAATAATATTTAAATAAGACTATGAGAGCTCACAAAATGGATTAATAAAATCATTTAAAATTTTCCAAATGAAATATATCATTCTCTCGAATGATCAATAAAAATTATTTAAAATAACATATTTAAAATCTTATGGATATAATCATTCAAATCTCCCATCAATAAAACACTATAAAATGCTATATATAAAATCATGAAAAGATTTCAAAGAAACCACATCATAACACTGACAACCAAAATAAATAGCCACATAACAGATTAATGGAAACCATAACAAAATACCTGAACAAGACATACTGGTAAACCACATACAACCAAAAGGTGCTTCAAACATTACCGTTAGGTAATCAGACAGTAAGACAACAACATGGAAACACTACACTGACAAGGTACAGTGGCAAGGGCAGGGGATGTTTGGCCTGTGACTACCTCCAGTAACCACCATCAGGGAATATGAGTACGCTCAGGCCTGTGGATCTAGGCAGAGTCGATACTCAATACCTACACCACTCCAATTACACATCAACGTACATGTGCATATAACATATATGATATAGTTGAAGCAACATCAATCATCAAGAAGAGGGTCACGATATCGTAAGCCTCTCGAATACGAGTGTTACAACATCATCCCTTTCCTAGCCATAATCGTACATAAGCAATAATAACAGTATATAAACATATAAGTATGCAATCCAGAATAATAACTAATCATCAATGTCTAATCTCATTATAACAAGATTTAATAGTTAGAATACCAAATCAAAATCAAAATGTTATCTTACCCAGACTGGAGTTAGAGAGGTGTTACATCCTCCCTCCCTAAGATTTGACTTACTCATGGAATTCATGTAAACTCAATATGCAACCATGCCACATTAGTACTCAAAATCTAATAATTAACATTAAAAAAAATATTGTACTTTACCCAAAGATGAGAAATATAATATACATCATTCATCACTGAATGAAATAGAAAGGACATCCTTTTAACATTCACCTTTCAAAGAATCATTATCAATATATTGACATATGCCTTACTCATAAAATCTCAACATGAAACAAAATAACATGGTTAATCTTGCTAACATCACATATGCTACAATTCTCAACATAAGCATTTATTTTAACATATGCATTCATTCAAAGATAGGTTAAGATACACATTTATTTCCACTAAGAATAGAGTAAACAAGATGCATAAGCACTCAATTCTTTCCAAAACACTATTGTTTGCAACAATATTAGTTTTCTACACACTTCCAATCTCACACATTAGAACATATTTGGCATTATTTTCAACAAGATATAACAATTTACACTTTCTAAAGCATAATAAGCCAACTTTTGAACTTTTCATATGTAACCATATCCAAGATGAAATATGCATTCATACATACATACATCACTAGGAATCACATCACAAGGCTATAAAAGGGTCCATCTGGACACCGGTAAGCAACATACTAATCCATGATACATAAACCATGAGCCAAGAGCCAATATCCATCTCACATAATTCATACCTCACACTCAGTGGTCGATGGTGTTAGGCCACACACACATGGTGAGACCATCCAAACAAAACCACAATGACTTATCTCTTATTGAATAAGGTGGTTAGCCTCCAAGAGATAGTCATCACACATAGGTGAATAGTGGGTCCTAGCTGTGTAACAACTTCACATACCCCCATCCTCAAAGTTCCCTGCATCTACTTCCTTGTATACACTCAACCGAGTCCATCTCTCCCATTTTTGATGAGGAATCACATTACAACACAAAACCAACATTTGAAAACAACAAATAAAAAAGTAGTTTAGCCACCAAAGATCGTATATAATTATCAAATAAAGATTCAATTTCAGCAATAAGGCAAGAAATGTGCGCATTTTCAACACTAAATCATATGTAACCATGAGGGCTATGTGGAAAATAATATCACAAGGTGTGGATAAACCATCACAAGCAAGATAAATCAATTTTTTGCCAGTCCTCACAATCAAAGTGAAAATCATCAATAACCAAAAGAAGATTCACAATCTTTGAAATGGCACAATACATAACTATGTGACTAAACTAGCCACCAAACAAGGAAGGAGGGAACAACGTCTGACTATCGCAATAGCCCCTCATGTGGGGTAGAGTGAGCACACCAACCACATGGCATGAGGTGTACTCCTCGGCTACACCCCGCATCACGTCGTCACGCGGCATGGATTCGCCAAGTGGCCCACGCACTCCTTGGCTGCCCACATGGAATGTGCACCTCGACCACATCTCACATCGCATCTCAACGCGGCATGGTCATACACTAGCTGGAGAAGGTACATACTGGTTGTATGTCACATGGCAGTGTGTCTGTGGCTTCGCGGAAGTAGGCATGCGTAGAACACACCCTGCATAGCAATATCTCGTGGAAAGGGCACACACAGGTACTCGCCATAGCCAAAGGTATACATGGCTAGGACATACCCATATGCCAACCGATCCAAACACTATCAAGAGAAAACATGAGTGTCCCTCTACAAGTGTATGAGGCCCCATTATACTCATCACACAAGTAGACTATCATAACACAATCTCATAGTGCACCTTCACGTGTCTATGCACGTGGCATTGTGTCCTTGAGCTCGGCTCACTACCATCAACAACATGGCATCATCACCAGCACTATGTCAGAACATCAGTGTGGTGTGGCATCATATCTATGGCATCGTGGTAGAACACATGCAGATACATAATATATAATGCATGTATGAGTATAAAAATATGGGGCTAATCAAGCGTCACCTCTCATGTGGACAAGGTCGACTCGCTAATGTCAACTCAATGCCCCTATATGTAGCCAGGAAATGCCAGCTCAACGTCCCTACAGATGTTTAGGAAATACTAACAAACCAATGCTATTGTACACAAAAATATGGGGATTAGGCTAGCACATATGGATCAAGCACCATAATCTATCATAAGGGGAAGTAGTGAGTACTTTCCTCGAGATCGGTTGAGCTAAGACCACTCTACGCCACAACATGCATACACTGCACACTCCTCCCAAGGAACTTTGTGGCTGCTACTACCCCATCATAGATTGAGGGACTAGAGAACCAAAAGAAGATATTCTATGAAACTAAATTTTGGTAACTCTTAATTATATATATAAATTTCAACCACACGTGGGTTGGCCCTCAATCAGGTAACAAACATACAAGCACACATAATGGTATGGTTAATCCCACACCTAAAATACAACATATTCCCCATGGATAGGTACACAGTCTCACCATCCCATGGGCACACAAAGGAAGTACAGGGTATTCACAACACTTAACATGTGCACTAACACAGGATGTTCACATAACAGGGAGTACCTTTTTCCAATTTCCTCTTACCAAAATAAAACCATTATCCACCTCTAATTATGCAAGATCAATACAACTTTCTAAGAACATGTACTCCCAACATCCATGTAAAGAAAATCAGGTGTGGAAACGACTCTCCGAACGTCAATACCTCAGAGAAGAATGCAGATATACTTTTAATTTTTAAATTACAGTCCAATTAAGATGCACCATAAAACAGATAACAGAAATAGACTATTTGACAATCACACATGAACACCAGATATACGTGGGAAAACCCTTATGAGAGAAAAACCCACCACACCAAGAGAAGTCACTTTATATTACAGTAATAAAGATTACATACAAGTTTCAGACTTATCTTTCTGATGTTTGTATAAGCAGCATTCACCACAAACAAATTTGTACAAGAACTTCTAGTTATAGTCTACACAGAATAGAATTCATTTACTGATCATACAACACACTGTCAATTCAACCAACCACCATTGAACCCCCAAGCATCTGCAACTACAAACTATATCCATGGCATTCCCTGACTGTCGAGCTTCCTCATAGAACCATCACAACGAATAGACTTCCAATTGTTCAGATTCGGCTTCTCCTATTGGTCCATAAGACTCCACTTAGGACGGTCAAAACAGTCAGAAGAAACCACACTATGTTGGCATCTTAGTGAGACACTAACAGTGTCTCGCCGATGCCACATAACCTTCACATCGACATCGCCAAGAGTTACCGTAGTCGTCAAGATATTCCAATGAGCTTATGTTACACCAAGCCACCAAAGAGTTGGCGATACTTATCCCTTTCGGTAGGAGATCATACCGAGATCCATATGTTATACTGATGCTAGTGTTCTTATCGGCTAGACAATCGTCTTTCAATGAGACCATATACCGAGCTCCAAAGAGTAGTCGCCAAGACTTTTGTGTATCGCCGAGAGATCTTATCGAACTCCAAGACTTACCCCGAAGGCTCCAACATAAAGTACTGTCGGCAAGACATGTTAACTTCGCCAAGAGTTCTTATCGAACAAATATATGTTACACCGATGACCATCATTCAGCGAGAGCTATACTGAAAGCATCTCATTATCGATAAGACATTTCATTCTCGCCGAGACATCTCTTTGAAACCCTTTGTGTTACACCAATGACTAACACTTGAGCCCCCGTCGGTGAGACATTTCAATGTCGCTGGGACATCTTATCGAAACCATTATGTTATCCCGAAGACCTCAATGCGAATCCTATCGGTGAGACTTTCGTTCATCGGTAAGACTTCTTACCGATAGACCACAAGATACGCCGAAGAGTATAACATGTAACATACTGTCGGTGAGACACTTATCAATCGCTAAGAGTTCTTAGTGAACCCTTAATGCTACCCTGATGATTCCAAGTGTGTCCCTGTCGGAAAGACCTTCAAATGTCGCTGGGACTTCTTCCCGAGTGTTGAAGTCACTCTGAAGCCACCAGTCACTGTGAGTCTCCCCGCAGCCCGATTGAATGGCCTGTCGGCTAGAGGTCTCCACGCGGTAAGAGGTCACAACGATAGATTCTTGTCACAATGATAGACTCCAAAATGTTAACCGTTCAGCGAGACTCCTCCAAGGTCATAGTGACCTGAATAAGATATGGTGCTACCAATCTGCTAGTTGGCCAGACAAGATGGAAGTCATACCGATTTGGCTCTAATGGAGGTTTCAGCCTGTATTGTTTGAGGCATACATTTCCAACAATCTCCCACTTGACGAAGATCATGCAGGCACCTCTAGAGCACAAATAAAACTTACTGAAAATCATGGGCACTAAGGCCCATTGAACTGGCACACCACCTGAACTTGTCTATGCTCACTGGCTTCGTCAATGCATCTGCAACATTCTCCAGAGTATCAACCTTTTCCAAACTGACCTTTCCATCCTCAACCATATCTCATACAAAGTGGTATTGTACATCAATATGTTTCATCCTGGCATGGAAAGTAGGGTTCTTTGCCAGACAAATTACTCTCTGACTGTCACAAAAAATTGTTATTTCCCCTGCATCAAAACCAATGTTAGAACACAAATGTTTCAACCGTATAGCTTCTTTACAAGCATGAGTAGCTGCCATGTATTCAGCCTCCATAGTGGACAAAGAGACTACAACCTGCCGCTTGCTCATCCAACTCACTGCACCACCATTCATCATGAAAATGTATCCACTGGTGGAACTCCTGCTATCAATGTCCCCTGCCCAATCAGAATCCACATAGCCTTGAATACTGAGAGTCCTCTGTGATTCAACCAAGTTCCCATGGTAACACAAAGCAAAATCTGAAGTTCCCTTCAAATATTTGAAAACTCTTTTTACAACATCCCAATGCGTTCTTCCTAGATTAGCCATAAATCGACTAAGTACTCCCATTGCTTGGGCAATGTCTAGCCTTGTACAGACCATTGCATACATGAGACTGCCAATCGCACTAGCATAGGGTACACTGGTCATGTCCTCCATCTCAGTAGGATATTTTGGACAGTCCTCAACAGATAGCTTCATTCCCTTCATGACTGGAACCACTAGTTGTTTGCAATCATTCATACAAAATCTCTCAAGAACAATCCTGATATACTTACTTTGGTTGAGCCATAGTTTTCTATTCTTCCTGTCCCTGGTTATCTCCATCCCTATAATATACTTTGCTGCACCAAGATCTTTCATTTCGAACTTAGTAGACAACTGAGACTTAAGATCAAAAATCATTAGCTTACTATTGCCTATGAATAGCATATCATCAACATAGAGAGCAATAACAAGCACTTGATCACTTTCAGCTTTATAATAGACACAATGATCAGATTTTGATCTCACAAATCCCAAAGACAATACAAAAGTATCAAATTTTTGGTACCACATTCTAGGTGACTACTTTAACCCATACAGAGACTTCTTTAATTTGCATACCAGTTTTTCTTTACCTTTTTCAACAAAGTGCTCAGGCTTAGACATATAGATTTCTTCTTCAAGATCACCATGAAGAAATGTTGTCTTCACATCCATCTATTCGACCTCTAAATCATATGTTGTTGCAAGTGAGAAAAGAAATCTGATAGACGTCAGCTTAGCTACAGGAGAAAAAATCTCCCCATAATCAATTCCCGCGACCTAGGAATAACCCTTAGCAACTAGTCTTGCCTTGTACTTTTCTACACTACCATCCAGACCAATCTTTTTCTTAAATACCCATTTGTAGCCCACAAGTTTTCTACCTTCAGGCAAGGGCACCAAACTCCAAGTTTCATTTTTCTCTAATGATGCCATCTCTTCGTTCATGGCTTCCAACCAAGAGTCTGAATCAGACATTTTAAATGCCTCTTTTATAGTCCTAGGCTCATCAGTGCTAGAAATCAAAGCATAGGCACAAGTAGAATCAATCAATGAGAACCCATACCTATTTGGTTGTTTTCTATCATGGGTTGACCTCCTCAATAGCTGAGGCTGAGGTTGTTCTTCTTCTTCCGAACTTTCAGAACTACTCAAGCTCTCCTCAGTTTTAGGTACATTTTGAATTTCCAATTCCTCTTTCTCAGGTGTAGGAGGAATTTCAACTACATCCTTATTGTTTTCAGAATTTGTCTCTGACTGCAGATCTAGGGTGGAAGGTTTCAGCTCATGAATATTACGCTTCTGTTGTACAGAACCTTCTCCGTATCAGGATTCCAAAGCTTGTATCCCTTTATGACAGCACTATAGCCAATAAAAATACATTTGACATCCTTGTTCTCCAATTTAGATCTTTTCACATTCGGCACATATGCATATGCCTCACAACCAAAGACTCGAATATGTCTAAGAGAGGGCTTCTTACCAGACCATGCTTCCAAAGGTGTTTTCTCAATAAGAGTAGAATTTGGAGACTGATTAATCAAGTAACATGCAGTAGCAGTAGCCTCAGCCCAGAACTTCTCCTCCAAGCTAGCACTACTAAGCATACTTCGTGCTCTCTCCATCACTGTCCTATTGAACCTTTCTACAACTCCATTCTGCTGTGGAGTATAAGGTGTAGTTTTGTGTCTTTTAATTCTATGGTCTTTACAGTATCTTTCAAATTCATCATAACATAATTCACCGCCATTATCAGTCCTTAAGCATTTTATTTTTCTACCAGTTTGATTTTCAACAAGATTCTTAAATTCTTTAAATCGACTGAACACTTCTGATTTACTTTTCAAAAAATAAACAAATGCTCTTCTTGAATAATCAACAATAAACAACACATAGTATCTTGACTTAGACAAAGAAGGAACATTTACTGGACCAAACACATCCGAATGAATGTAATCTAGCAAACCAGAAGATTTATGAGGACTGTCATAAAATGAAACACGGTGCTACTTTCCATATATACAATGTTCACAGAAATCAAATACCAGATTACAATCTTCAAGCCCCTCAACCAGATTTTTGTTTTTCAAGGTTTTTAAACCTTTTTCTCCTATGTGGCCTAACCTATGATGCCAAAGCATAGTCTTCTCTGCAGGAAGTTTTACTTCCATAGAGTTTACATAATTAGGGATATTTCCCTCTTTACCTCCATGAGCAGCTTTCAGTGACTTTGAAGAGACACTGTTACATTGAACAGCTTGTGCATCCAGCTTGTATAGGGTACCAATTTGAGCGCCTCTAGCCAACACTATTGAACCTCTAGTCATCTTGCAGCCATTTCCAGAGAGCATGACTTGCACTCTTATATCATTCAGCTTACTGATAGACAATAGATTTCGAGCCAGACCTGGTATGTGCATAATATAATTGATCCCCTTCACTCTGCCATCAAGGAATTGGATTATGAATCTTCCACGACCAACAATCTCTAAATTTGAATCACTTGCTAAGTACACCTTTCCACCATCGTATTCTTCACACTTCATGAACCATTCTCTATGAGATGTCATGTGGAAAAATGCTCCAGAATCAATTAGCCAGACATCATTTGATGCCTGTGTAGCCAAGGCTGTAATGAAGGCGTCTGCATCACTATGAGAAGAGTCATTGTCGAAAGAATACTTCTTCTTCTTCTCCTCCTCTTTACAATCCTTTCGGACATGACCAGGTTGCCCACAGTTCCAGCATTTCACCTTGGACTTCTTGCCAGGAGACTTTGATCTCCCCTCTTATTTCGATTTGGACTTCTTGTCCTTCTTCTTTCCTTTCTCTTTCGGTCTTCCTCTGACAGCAAGAGCTTCCTTCGCCATCTCAGAAGAATTCCTTCTCATCTCTTCTGATAGCAAAGAACCAACAACATCTTCCATCTTGAAACTGGATGTTGTACTCCCAATAGCCATCACCAGATGATCCCATGAGTTTTCCAAAGAACATAGTAGAAGCATACAATGATCCTCTTCATCAATTTTTACACCAACAGATGTCAATTGAGCAATCAGCATATTAAATGCATTCAAATGATCAGCTACAGACCCTTCTTTTTGCATTCTCAAAGAATACAACTTCTTCCTCAGGAATAGTTTATTCACAAAGGACTTCCCCTGATAAA
Organism: Sequoia sempervirens; assembly: GCA_007258455.2. Lineage (NCBI taxonomy): Eukaryota > Viridiplantae > Streptophyta > Pinopsida > Cupressales > Cupressaceae > Sequoia > Sequoia sempervirens. Next base: position 16,398 of record VDFB02102369.1, on the reverse strand, counting down.
TAGACACCAGTCTCTTCCACAAAGAAGAGGTAGTCTTCTCCTCATTCACATTCAGAAGAACTGATTCTGCCAAACAGAGCCTTATCAACCCCTTAGACTTCCTATCTGCAAGCTCCCAATCCTCTTGCTTCATGCCTGTAGGTTTAGTTCCAGACACTGCAAGCCACATATCACAGTCAACTAGAAGACCCTCCATCTTGAGTTTCCACAACTCAAAGTTATTGCCATTGAATTCCTCTATTTCAAACTTTCTAGACATGCTAGCCATCTCAACCTGTAATCAGAAATAACAAACTCTACAAAACTCCCACTGAACAGAATTGACACAAAAAACCCAACGTACCCACAAGGATAACACAACTGGCCAGGCTTTGATACCACTTGTAAGGAAAATCAGATGTAGAAATGACTCTCCTAACGTCAATACCTCAGAGAAGAATGCATATATACTTTTAATTTTTAAATTACAGTCCAATTAAGATGCACCATGAAACAGATAACAGAAACAGAGTATTTGACAATCACACATGAACACCAGATATACGGGGGAAAACCCTTATGGGAGAAAAATCCACCACACCAAGAGAAGTCACTTTATATTACAGTAATAAAGATTACATACAAGTTTCAGACTTATCTTTCTTATGTCTGTATACAGCAGCATTCACCATGAACAAACTTGTACAGAAACTTTTGGTTATAGTCTACACAGAATAGAATTCATTTACTGATCATACAACAAACTGTCAATTCAACCAACCACCATCGAACCCCCAAGTGTCTGTAACTACAAACTATATCCATGGCATTCCCTGATTTTCGAGCTTCCCCACAGAACCATCACAACGAACAGACTTCCAACAGTTCAGATTCGGCTTCTCCTATTGGTCCACAAGACTCCACATAGGACGGTCAAAACGGTCAGAAGAAACCACATTGTGTTGGCATCTCGGTGAGACACTAACAGTGTCTCACTGACGCCACATAACCTTCACATCGACATCACCAAGAGTTACCGTAGTCGTCAAGATATTCCAACGAGCTTCATATGTTACATTGAGCCACCAAAGAGTTGGTGAGACTTATCGCTTTCGCCAGGAGATCATACCGAGATCCATATGTTATACCGATGCTAGTGTTCTTATCGGCCAGACAGTCGTCTTTTGCTGAGACCATATACCAAGCTCCAAAGAGTAGTCGCCAAGTCTTTTGTCTATCGCCGAGAGATCTTATCGAACTCCAAGACTTACCCCAAAGGCTCCAACATAAAGTACTGTCGGCAAGACATGTTAACTTCACCAAGAGTTCTTATCGAACAAATATATGTTACACCGATGACCATCATTCGGCAAGAGCTATACCGAAAGCATCTCATTATCGGCAAGACATTTCATTCTCGCTGAGACATCTCTTTGAAACCCTTTGTGTTACACCGATGACTAACACTTGAGCCCCCATTGGTGAGACATTTCAATGTTGCTAGGACATCTTATCAAAACCATTGTGTTATCCTGAAGACCTCAATGTGAATCCTGTCGGTGAGACTTTCGTTCATCGGTAAGACTTCTTACCGATAGACCACAAGATACGCTGAAGAGTATAACATGTAACATACTGTCAGTGAGACACTTATGAATCGCTAAGAGTTCTTAGTGAACCCTTAATGCTACCCCAATGATTCCAAGTGTGTCCCTGTCGGCAAGACCTTCAAATGTCGCTGGGACTTCTTCTTGAGTGTTGAAGTCACTCCGAAGCCACCAGTCGCTGTGAGTCTCCCCGAAGCCCGATTGAATGGCCTGTCGGCCAGAGGTCTCCACGCGGTAAGAGGTCACAGCGATAGATTCTTGTCACAATGATAGACTCCAAAATGTTAACTGTTCAGCGAGACTCCTACAAGGTCATAGCGACCTGAACAAGACATGGTGCTACTAATCTGCTAGTCGGCCAGACAAGATGGATGTCATACTGACTTGGCTCTAATGGAGGTTTCAGCCTGTATTGTTTGAGGCATACATTTCCAACAATCCATACAATACATCATAGTGCTACATGGAGTAAATTAGCAATGCCATAATAACTCTCACATTCACATTCACTATTATTAAGTGGTAAATCACCTTACTACACACATATGTTAACCACATTTATTTCCTATACACAGTGCAATATTATTACAATGTTTACTCAAGACAAGGTATGCAACATTATCATTTCAACATACATTTAACATTTTGCATTTATCATTAACATGCCAATGGTTTCACTATTCCCTTTTTCTCTAAACTTTTACTTAATGCAAAATGATTTCTTATTCAAATTCATACATGTTCCATAATTATGAATGCAACTTGGAGACTTGGGTCCTTTACTGAAGGTTGATCTAATAAAACAAACCTTCATGAATGCATAAACATTTGCTCATAAGAGACAAGCATACCATGGATTTCAATACACCAAACATTCAAAGATAGGCATTTTCATTAAACCAATGAGAAGAGAGAGATTTACAATTCTGACATAGGCACGAATGCAAACATGGTCTTATCATCACACAAACACTTCCACACAAATGCATCAATCATGCGAGAGCATGCAATAATTTCTATGAACTAACAACATGATCATTCATTTTCTATTACCATATTTATAATCTCAATACAATATAACATGTAAAATTAACTCCAAAACTGCATAGGATCAATCAAGCAATCATTAACACAAGGAGGTAAAGTACAAGAAGACATGCGCCAAAAACTTGCATGGTGATGAAAAACAACAAGACTTAAGAAGAGAATACATACAAAAGGAACTTCTTGGAAAGCTTGAGGGTCTAACTAACCCTCACAAAAGCATTCTTCAACAAGACATGCAAGGGGCAAGAAACAACAACACTTATTTCCATCCACCACACACAACACCCAAGAAAGTATCAACCATAAGTAGGGATCCTAGTGCTGCAACATGGACTCCACCTCTATCTCTGCCTCTGGCTTTGCCCCTAAGAGGCATCCTAAAGGAAACAAGGAACACATCAAATAGATCATCATAAGGATGGTCTATACACCATACTAAGGCATGAACATTAATCAACAAGACTATGAAAAACAATATAACAAGCTCATGCCACACACGCAAAACACGACATAACATAGAGGGCTCAAGTATGCCAGAGCTCCCAGTGTGTGAACATGGGCTCTGATACCAAATGTAACATCCCGTTGCACAACCCCGAATGGTAAGAGCCAAAAGAGGACAAGATACTTTATTCTTTTTTTTTAAACATAAAGAATAACTTATGCATAAAGCGGTTGCCAATACGATATATCGACAACAAACATGGCCAAACATGGCTGAATGCACAACCCAAAGGAGAGGACTAGTTTACCCTCCAAAGAAAATCTGATCTGGAACAAACAAGATAGCTCTAGAAATTTTTGCTTTGGTGCTCCAAAATTATCTGCGTAGGTGCTCCAAAATTATCTCTGACGGTGCTCCAGAAATCTCTACACTAGAACTTTCTACGCCGGTGCTCTGGAAATCTCAGTTGTAACATCATAGAACACATACAAATTTTTTTGATGCACCAGAATATTAACAACACAGAGCAACAACAGAAAGTGGTGATGCGCCAAAACTTTAGCAACAACAACACAGAGCAACAAACAGAAAGCGGCGATGCACCAAAACTATAGCAGACTATTGCATGAAGGAAATACACATCCAAAGCTCTAATTTTTGCATGAAAATTTTTAAAAGAAATGTCAAAATAATCATCATAGTACAAGTGATTCTGATACCAACAATAGAACCCGTAAGTCAAATATTAAGCATCACATTTCTTCTCATTAATTTATGATTACATCTTCTCTCTCAAGAGAGTACAATATACACAAAAAATAATATACATGAGTACAATGGCATAGCTATGAATAAGATACATCAATTGATAAGATAAGTACAAGAGAGATCAGCTCCAACTGGTGCTCCAATAACCTGTACACCAGTCCCCAATAGCAATGGAAATGCCTCCCTACCACGTGGACTCAAAAGAGACCACCCCACCATGCTTGGAGGTAGTCACAAGGCCCAAGCAGAAATAACAAGGCAAGGGAAACATAAGACCAACACTCACATCAGACACAGAGCAAACATGGAATACAATGCATAAAAGCCAATATCACAACATGAAGATGCTCATACAATAACATCTTGGGTACTACTCATGAATCCTAAGGTATGAGGTACTAGAGTACTAATCGGATGGAGTGTCATCATGCGTGCTCGAAGGGATGGCACCACATGAAAACAAGTACACCTCTCATACAAATGAGGAGACTCAATCATGCCCATATCAACACCCTACAGGCGAATAGGCCTTCTCTTTTAACCAAACGAGGAATCCATAACAAATATGAAACAAAGAAAAAGCCACTAAAATCCATCATTAAAACCATTTAACACAGCCAAGCAACATTGTTGTGAAATCATTTAAATAGTTGATCTCATACACTCACAAGTAGATCAAATACATTCAAGCATTCACCATTAACTTCATAAGAAAAAACCAATTATATAATCAATATTACCTCATTAAATCATCTCCCAAAACCACTTTTAAAACAAATAAAAACTACTAAGTAACGGAGGCACAAAACACGGGTTCTAGTTGCAGCTGAAAGGAATGAAAAGAGGGCATAAAAATTTCATAAAAATTCAAAGTGCCCAGATTAAAAATATAAGTTTGACCTAGTTTAGATTTTGATGTTTCCAGTTGGATTCCACCTTTGGTTTCCAAGTCTATGACAAAAAGCAAGGTGTTGTTCTGAAAAACGTCATTTTTAGCCAAGTTGGGCAAACACATGAAAAATGAAAGTGTCCGGATTAAAAATCGGACAATGTCCCAGTTGAGATATGAGCGTTTTTACATGGAATCCAATTTTATTTTGCATTTTAAATAGGCAGTTAAAGAGCAGCAAAAAAAAATATTTTTTTAACAAGTAGGCTCAATTTTACCAAAAATGAAAGTGTCCATAATTGAAATCTGATAAAGACCCAGTTTAGATATGGGCATTTCTACATGGATTCCATCTTTATTTTGCATTTTTAGCAGGAAGTTAATGAGCAGCACTGTAAAACATTTTTTTTTTTTACAAGTTGGGCAAAAACTTAAAAAAAAAGGAATTAAAAATGCCCAAAAATCTATTTTTCTAGCAACCTATTTTCGATTTAACTATTTCTAAATGAATTCCATCTTTGTTTCATAGTTTAGGACAAGAGAATGGATCTATTTTGGAACAAACATTGACAATGAAACAAGCTGGAAATGCACAATCAAGTCTGCCATAAAGAAAACTACAGGGTGGTCAATCAAATCCAAAACAAACATTACCCATCCCCAAAATATTCACAAAATAGAATAGAAGAATAAACCTGTCATAAGGAAATGCAAAGCTTACCATTCCCAAGCTAAATCACATTCAATACCACCAGAAATTCAATGGATTCAAGAACTATAGAAAAATACCTCAATGTTGCCCCAAAACATAAATGAAAGAATGCTCTATGTGGAAGGCATGACCGGATTCCAAAATAGGAAAGCAAGGAGGAAATGGCATGCCGAATTCAAGAATCCAATACCCACAAATTTCTTCTTGGAAAAACTCCATGTTCCTTCCCAAACTCAGCTACCCAAATCGTGGGGTTTTCTCCTCTTTCCCCAAACAAAAATTTTCTTTTCCAAAAAGATAACTCTCCCTCAAAACAAAATGAATATAAGTATATATATCAAAGACAAGGCCACCCCTTTTTTTTCCTTTTAACTAAACTCCTCAACATAATAAAATGAAATAAATTTTTTTATTAAATAAGCTATTAATGCTCTCCAAAGCAATTAATTAAAATCACTAAATATACAATATTCTTTATTTCATATAAAAATAATAATTTAAATCCAAACATTAAAATACACAAAGCCCCCAAATAAGATTTAAATAAGACTATGAGAGCTCACAAAATGGATTAATAAAATTATTTAAAAAAATTCAAATGAAATATATCATTCTCTTGAATGATAAAAAAAAAACATTTAAAATAACATATTTAAAATCTCATGGATATAACCATTCAAATCTCCCATCAATAAAACACTATAAAATCCCATATATGAAATCATGAAAAGATTTCAAAGAAACCACATCATAACACCAACAACCAAAATAAATAGTCACATAACGGATTAATGGAAACCATAACAAAATACCTCAATAAGACATACTGGTAAACCACATACGATTGAAAGGTGCTTCAGACATTATCGTTAGGTAATTGGACGGTAAGACAACAACACAAAAACACTACAGTAATAAGGTACAGTTGAAAAGGTAGGGGACGTTTGGCCTATGACTACCTCTAGTAACCACCATCGGGGAATATGAGTACGCTTAGGCTTGTGGATCTAGGCGGAGTCGATACTCAGTACCTACACCACTCCAATTACATGTCAAAGTATATATTCATATAACATATATGATATAGTCAAAGCAACATCAATCATCAGGAAGAGGGTCATGATATTGTAAGCCTCTCAAATATGAGTGTTACGACATCATCCTTTTCCTATCCATAATCATACATAAGAAATGATAATAGTATATAAACATATAATTATGTAATTCAGAATAATAACTAATCATCAATGTCTAATCTCATTATAACAACATTTAACAGTTAGAATACCAAACCAAAATCAAAATGATATCTTACCCAGACTGGAGTTAGAGAGGTGTTACACAAGCTTTCTTCTATCCACTTGCTTTACTCTATTTGTTAGGGATACAAGCCAATTTTTATTATGGTAGATTATAGTGAGAAATCATCTCCTACATAGTTTCTTTCATATTCATTTCTAGGCTACCCCATCCCTTCTATGTAGCCACTCTAATGTCTAATTAAACTAGTGATATAGAGTATGCACATGGATCAAAGGACCTGAGGATCTCTAACTAAGTAGTTCATCATTCATACGAGGGGTACATTAAATTATCAACCAGAGAGTCATGAAAATTCAGATAGTGTTGGAAAATTATATGCATTCACAGATTCTAGACATCCTACATCAATTAAGTATAGGAAAATAAACATGTGCACATATAGTAAAAGCTATAAACTAGAATAAACTACTAATTCACAAAAAAGGTGAAAAAATGTAAACAAATACCTTCTGCTATGGGTATCTAATGTTGAAGACTGTAATTGTTAACTATTAAACTATAGTGTCCTAACCTAGCTAATTTCTTTGGAGTATGAAACAAAACATTAAGCTACAAAATCCAACTCATGAATTGCATGTTCACATGCATTTAAAATCATATAACTGAAAACAACCAATTGAATTCACAATACATTATCTACTTTAACAACTAAAACTAAACTGGTTCAACAGTACCTCAAGCGGCCCTTGCTTGAGCTACTGCTTCGACAGGATTTTATCAAACACTCACTTACTTAGAAAATCATGATATCAAAGTAATTCTCTTTATTGCATCCTAACATCAAAATTCTACACAAAATCTAACAAGAATTTGTTAAAGATATTTGTTCAAATAACGCAAATTCTATTTATAACATGACTGCTAAACTAATTCTATAGTAATACTAGTAACTAGATCTCCTCCTTGATGAAAGATCTTGCTATATAGGGTCTGTGAGGAGTTTCATTATTCATGGACTAAAAAAAAACTTATAAAATAAATGTCAACTCTTCATCAAGGATAGGAAGGGGACTTAGTTTTGAAACAATAAATAATAAATGCTTGAAATAGGAGTAGAAAAACCAAATATGAACTATACGTATAAAAAATTAACTGCTCATAATAGAAACACGTTCAAAAGAACAGTTTTTTCATAACTCAACCCCATTGCAATTAGACTCCTTCTCCTTGTCTCATCGGCAGGTAAGATCAATATTAGGTGAATCAAAAACTGATCAGTAAATGATTACCTTTGTTTCCTCTGAAAGTGTCATGCCTCATTTAGTTGACTTTCTCCTCTACAACAATTTGTAATCCTTATGCCACAAGATGAGAAACCTATTTTTGCGGGTTGAAAATTCTTCTTGTTGCAAGTGTTAGTCTTATTCCTAAGGCATTCTCATTATTAACAATTTTGGCAGAATTCTTGGAATGGTGGCACTCCCATTGGGTACTTATAATAATCATCGCACGGAGGCGGAGGTTGCATTCATGAGTGTCAGATATGCTATTAGCAAGGGGTTTTCCAAATTTTGGGTGGAAGGTGATTCTATGAATATAATAAACTATTTGCATGGTACTCATCCCCCGAGTTGGAACATGGATCAGCTAATTAAGGATATAGTAATGATGTTTCAATATTGTGATGAGACTTGCGTCTCTCACGTTTATCAGGAAGGAAACTCTCTTGCCAATTTTTTTCCAATTTGGCTGTCAGCCTTAGTGAATTTTGCTCGTGGGGGGAAGGGTCGATCATTCCTGAGGATGCTAGAAACATTTTAAGAAATGATGGAGTTGGATAAGTTGTTGTGGCTTTTATGGCCTTGTACTTATTCCCATTTGGCACGCTTTTTGGGTGTTTTATGGGCTGTGTGCTTTTTTCTGGATAGCTTTCACCAGGGTTTTGTGTGTTCTGTCTAGGCTACCATGGGTGGTGATAGAAGAAAAGTTGAGCCACATTCATGTGGTGATATTTAGAGGAAGAAGAAGCTATGGAACATTCTTCATCATGGCAATTTCACTCCATTTCTGGAGAGATTATACGGTCATGACCCTAATTCCTTGGCCAAGTTTGTCTCGCTTTGGCATAACCGCAAGCTAGTGTTGAAAGGGATGGAGGTGTAGGTGAATGAAGACCTTATTGCCACCATTACTGGCATGCCAACTGTGGGAAGGAAAAATTTTAAAGATAAAAAGAGTAATGAAGAAGCGATGACCCAATTTTTTAAGGATGATGAGCGGAAGAATTTGGTCAAGTTGGAGAACTGGGGCTATGATAGAACCTCCCTCAAGAAAATTTGGGCTAGGGTTGCGGAGGTGATGATACGTTAAGTGATGCTGGAAGGGGGATTTAAGGCTCTACTTGGTCACCACTTCACTCTCTTGAATCACTTCAGGCATGGTTTATTTATTTCTTTTCCCTTTTTCCTTTTGTCTTCTTTGGAATCCTCGGTGTATGCTCATCTGAAGAATAGGAGGGCCTTTGTCCTCCATGAAGGGATTATTTTGCTTATTATGGAGCATGTCTAATCTTTAACCCCAGTTCAGACCATCAAAGGAAAGGAAGAGGTTTTTGATGCTTTATCAACGTTGTCGAATTCAGAATCCTCGTTGGAGGAGGAGGATGAATGGGATGAGGATGAGGAAGTTGCTTGACATGCGACCGTGGCTTCATCTTCCAAGAAAAGGAAGGTGGTGGGTTCTAAGAGTAATAGGGCGCCTAAGAGGTTGGCCTCTTCTAGGAGTGATGACACAGAGGTTGGGTCGGATGGGTCCTCTCCCAAGGCTGCAAAATTGGCTATTGGTAAAGGTGTTGTTGGTGGGGCTCTTGAGGTTGGGGCCCAGGTCAATATTGGGTCGATTGAGAAACCGAGAAGATTGTTGAAGAGATTGGCCAATTTCAAGATGAAGGCTTCTATTGTTACAGCCATAGACCCTAAGGAGATTGAGGAAGGTAAGGTTCCTACAAATAAAATGGTGATAGTGGAGGATTCTCCAGTTCATGACATGTCGAAGGTGTCCCTTGTGAAGGAGGTTGAGGATCTGAATGTGGAGGAGGAACAAAAAAATGTTAATCCACCCTTGAAGATTGATCCTTCGTCGGAGGATTTTTCATACCTGGACGAGGATGATACTTCTGTGTTTTGCTTCCTGGACATCGCGAGGGCTAGGGCTATGGGCACCTTCAAACTGGCCAAATGGACTGTCCAAAAATTTAACAAAATTAATATTAAGATAAGAGGCTTAAAGGCGAATATGGAGAATTCTCAAAAGGCCTTTGTGTCTGACATCCTCATTGATCGATTGGTGGAACTAGAAGGTTCATTTAATGATTTCAAGGCTTTGTGTGATGAAAAAATGCAGGCCCTTAAGGCCAAGGTTGTCGGTATTAATGGGGATATCAAAAAAATGTTGCAAGTTAGCCATAACTCAGTTAAGAATAGTGTTGAAGCCTTGGAAATTATTTTTAAGAAAACTGGGCAGCTCAGAGAAGATCAGGTTTTCTTCTCGAAGATCATGGAGAAAGAGAAAATGGCTAAGGGTAAGGGTAAAAAAACTATGAAGGATGATGACAAGGTTCCTATTGGTAGAGGATCGATTGAATGGAAGAAAGCGTTCGATGCTGAAAAGAAGGAACTGCTAGATATGGTTGAAAAACATAAAAACCAATAGATTGAGGTGGCCAAAACTCTGAGTGGCCTTAACTAGTTTTTTGTTTCTTTATGTTTCTTTTTGGTGGATGTCTTTTGTTCTTTGTTTTGCTGGTGGGTGTTGCTAGTTGTTGATTGTCTTATTATACTCTAGCACCCGTGGTGGTTGGGTTTTTGGCTGTTGGGTTGTTGCTGGTAGACTTTTGATTACTTTTTGGAGCAGCATTTTGTAATTGATGTAAAAAATTTGGATCCCTTCAAAACTTGTTTTTCCCTTTTAATCAAAAAAATCATAATTTAAACATAAAATCCTATTAAATTTCATAAACATTCATGAATTCATAAATACACATATAAACATAACATTTTTCCATTTCCACATGCTTAAGATTGCTTAAAATTATATAAAAGGTATAAAAGGTTTTAGCAATGTCTTGAAACTTAGCAAAAAGATATGATGAAAATAATGAAACCGTAAAAGGAAAACTAGCCAATTATAGATCCCATCAACTTCAACCAACTTAACTCTTAACTCTACCATTCCACAGGCTATCACTTGTATCCTACTCATTACCACACATTGTAACCAAACATGAAGAGTATAGGATATGTGATGTGAATGACTTATGTTCTAAGGAACCTACCATGATGCCTTGTTTTCCATATCTATTATCAGATAACATGTTTATTTGGCTTTGTGAGATCCTAAATATACTTAGCATTCAACATCCACCTCACTCTTTCATTTCTACCATCACACACATTTTACCCATTTCATATCATATAGCCCAACCTTTCACACCTTATTTTATATTATACCACCTCCATCCATATTTCATCCTAGATACACATATCCTTACAAGAAACCTTTCAATCTACACATTATTGACAAAATCTCTTCTCCATTACTACTACACACCTCAAGTTCCCACTTCATGTCCTATAGCCAAACCCTAGAAACCTCCTAATTTACCCTATGTTCCATTTACCTCTCCTAATCCCATCCCATTAACCTTTAATATTTCACCCTATTCTCCATTATCTCATTGTATCTCATCCCATTAATCTCTACTAGTCCATAATATATTCTATTATCCCCTTCTATATACATCCTATTACTATCTCTTATTTCACCCTATGTTCCATTATCCCCTCTTGGTCTCGTCCTATTATCTTCTCCTAATTCACTCTATGTTCCTTTATTCCTGCCTAATCCCATCACATTAACACCCAATAGTTCACCTTATGTTTCGTGATCCCCTCCTAACCCATCCCACTAATCTCTACTAGTCCATCCTATGCTACATTATCCCTTTCTACTCCCATCCCATTGTACCTAGAAATCTTATTTCACCATCATTTCCATTATTCCCTCTTGGTCTTTCCCCTTTATCCCTTCTACATTATACCACCTCCCTCCACATTTTATGATATACATATACTCTTAGAAGAAACCTTTCCTTTCACTCATTATTGACCAACTTTATTCTCTATTACTACTACACACCTCAAGAGCCCACTTAATGTCCTATAATCAAACCCTAGAACCCTCCTAATTCACCATAATTTTTGTTATTCCCTCCTAATCCAATCCCATTAACCTCTAATATTTCACCCCATGTTCTATTATCATGTCTTGGAATGTCCCATTAGTATCTACCAATCCATCCTTTGTTTTATTATTCCCTTTTGGTCTTGTCCTATTATCTTCTCCTAATTCACCCTATGTTAATTTATTTCCTCCTAATCCTATCACTTTAACATCTAATATTTTATCCTATTTTATATGATCCCCTCCTCACCCATCCCACTAATCTCTACTAGTCCATCCTATGTTCCATTAGCCCCATTTACTCCATCCAATTGTACCATCTCTTATTTCAGCCTACGTTCTGTTATCCCGTCTTGGTCTTGTCCATTTATCCCTTTTATATTATACCACTTCCATCCATATTTCATCCTATGCACATACACTTACAAGAAACCTTTCGTTCTATTCATTATTGACCAAATATCTTCTGCATTACTATACACAACTCAAGTCTCCACCTTATGTACTATAGTCAAACCCTAGACACTTGCTAATTCACCCTATGTTCCATTATTCCCTCCTAATCCCATCCCATTATCTTCTAATAGTTCACCCTATATTTTATTATCCCATCATATCCCATCCCATTAATATCTACCAAATCATCCTATGTTCCATTATCCACTTCTATTATCATTCCATTACTTTCTTATTCACCCTATGTTCCTTTACTCCCTCTTAACCTCATCCGAACAATATCTAATAGATCACCTATTTTCCATGATCCCCTATTGGCTCATCCCACTAATCTCTACTAGTCCATCATATGTTTCATTATCCCCTTCTACTAATGAAGATGAAATCATCAATTGAATTTTACCATATTTCAAATATAGTTGAACTAGGTATTCTAGATGCATTATTTAATAAAAAAAATAGTTTATAGTATTTTTATATCATTTATTGAATTAATGACTACTAAATGTATAATCCAATGTAAGGCATGTTTACACAATTATTACGAATGAAGATAATAAAGAAGGAATAAATTATTATTTGTGTCATTATGTTGAGGAAAAAAATTAAATTGGGAACCCCTATCATAGATGTAGAAGAAATTGGGTATCCTGTAGGATCGATGGTTATTACTAGAACTTTTCTTAGAAGGTATCTAATGAATAAGTCCAATATTTGGTTGTTTGAGGACTTTGACACACAAAAAAAATATTCATTATTCTAACCTTAGGCATCAAATGTTCAATTGATCAAATATGGGGGTAGAAAATTGAATAAGAACTTATGGAAAGTTCGTGAGTTTTCCATAAAGCAATAATCAACATCATAAAGAGTAGATAAAATATGCATGGTTCATTGGAATGAATTGGTGGAATGGCACAAAGGTTGTGCATAGTTTGTAAGTATGTCATGCACTTTTTAATTTATTTGATTTCAGTGTGTTATGCACTTCTTAATCTAGGTTTTTATTTTGAATATGTTGTGCACTTATTAATTTATTTGATTTAAGTATGTTATATAATTCTTAATACATGAATTCTATTTGAGCATGTTATTGAATTTTTAATATGTAGGTTAGTGGTGCCAAACAAGCTTCCACATTCTTGTGGTTGGTGTTGTTAGTAGAGAATTTTATATTCTTGAAGAAAAGATAATATTTTAATTTGATTGGTTGATTGGATCCCTAAGTGTCTTGGTTTTTCTAGTTGATCTAATGATTTTTGTTTGATATTATTCTATCTCATCTCTATGTGAAATGAAACATCACAAAATTTCCAAGGTTATTTTGGCCCCCTTTTTAAAATATATCTAAATAGTCTTGAGAATGCCTTATTACATGTACATATCAATAGATTGCACAATCTTGTGTGAATTTGGTCTCAATATTATACCCTTTAATTATCCCCATATACACACATCCTCATGTATTTATATGTGCCTTATCCATTTGCCACACTAGGTATGTCATTGTTAAAGTTTCAATGCATTATGAAGGTTCATTCTTACAAGATATACACATATCCCATAATCAATCTTACTAAAGGCCATATGTCTTCAAGACCATACAAGAATGGAAATAATTTTTTATAGAGGGTTTCAAGAAGTCCATGGTTGTGACAATCATATTGGACTATTATTAGGCCATTTGAGAGCTCATAGGCTATCAAATCTCCATGAAAAAAGAGATTGGAAGTTGCCTTAGGGAGTTTGGAGAGATGACCAAGGGTTTGAAAGGAAATATAAACATTGGGTTGGGTGGGAGATTCTAGGGGAGACCTTGTTTTGTTCCACAAGTGTGTCATGTAACGCCCGTCGTGCAAACCCCAGAGAACACACACATTTGCAAATAATTTTTTCTTTTTAAACAATTAGATTAAACATGTAATAACACTTAACCATAATTCACATAGCACATTACATAACATTAACATACTTGGTTCTCTGGGGCACGCGAGGTTACTTCGCAACACTAAACATAAATAAAGATAAAGGATATAACATAACCTTTTAATTTATGATAACCATATACAACGATAAATCCGATAACCATGATGCGAGTATAATAAACATCGCATAATTACATCCATGATAAATCTCTTAACAAGATACAATTAAACCTAACTATTACATCATTGTTTCAATATTACATTACAATCTTTGATACTGAATTACATTGAACTTCCCAACATGGGGATTGATACAAGTATAATGAAATATGAAGTACAACTGATCACTGGAACAACTCCACTGCGGAAAGCTAAGAAGACATGACGCTGATGGGGAACCCAACGGGTGTGGAGCACGTTCCACCCAACCATGTGAATTACAAGTAACTCACCCCCCGTGCTCAGAGGTGATGAGGAAGTGAACCCGACCATGAATGTCAGACCGACTCAACCACATAATGATACAAATCAAGTACAACTCAAAGCATACAATGAACAACCAATAACGTTCACAGATCACATGACAAGTTAAAACCAAGAAACTCATCACAATAACAGGAAGTACTATCAATGAACAATCAAGAAACAAATTCACAAGAATTCAAAGAAACATCATAAAGAGATAACATCCAGAAGATCCGAACCAACACCCAAAATACATTTCCAAATAAATCCAGAACAACCATTATAAATAATACGATTCCATAATAACTCTGAATCAACCGTTCAATACACCATTCCATAAGCAACAAGAACAAGTCAGACGGGTGTCAAGTAGGGAGGGTCATCACCTAACTCTCATGGGATCCCCTGGCTCTTCCTCCAACTGAGGCACCGACACCCACCTATGGATTCCCTAACCCTAAAATCAGAACAACATAAAAATAACAATATCCAAAGGCGACAAGGAACAAGAACAAGGATGTCTAGTGGAGAGTGTCATCACATAGCTCTCATGGGATCCCCTGGCCCTTCCTCCTAACCGAGGCGCCGGCACCCATCTATGGATCACCTGGCCCTTCCTCCTACTGAGGCGCCGGCACCATAGGGTAGCTAATGCGGAGCCGATAATCTCTCATGAAGATGAGACTACGACTTTGCCGACCACGGCCTACTCAGTCTATCACTAGTCTACGGTAGCCCTAATGCATAGACGAGGAATCCAGTTTTCATTATCTTGTATGTTTTACTACCCATCCCCCTAAATTCTATTTTTAGGTTATCACTTGTTTAACTACTCTTACGTGGGTTCCCCTGGCACTTCCTCTTACCCGAGGCGCCGGCGCCCACGAAGAGCCACTCTCCCTAAGACTCCTAACACATCTCAAATCGACAAGGGTTGGACCAGATCATAGAAAATATAATACTCGAATCCACACATGCGAGGTATTATTCCTCTCGCGACAACCCATAACAAACTATCATAAGAAGACGTCCAACCCTTCCAAGCATAAATTACAAAGCTTCAAAACCAAAAGTATAACCAAGACAAAGACAACTTCAACAATAAACCTGCCTCTGGACTAGGGTTAAAATGCGATAGGGTTCCCACGGGTCAACACAAAGCGATAAAGAAGAAAAATATGACATAACGGGAAAATTCACATCACAATATACAAGGTTGCACCAGTAAGTTTGTTTTCCATTCTCAGTTTAAATAACTCGATACGGTTGTCTTAATAAAGCCCACAATCACAACTAAAATCCTGTCTAACATATTTGTTTAATCAAAACAATAATTTAAACGGTACCCAATTTTAAAATATACAAAAATTATTTATTTAATAACAAAATCGATCATTTAAATCAAATACAAAATTACCTTACTAAAATATAATTAATTAATATTAAAATTATATAATCCTAATTCTACTTTAAAATAAATAATATTAAATAAAAAGGATCATAATTTCTCTTTTAATAAAATACATAACTATTATAACTATTAAAAAAAAAAGTACATATATATAAATATATATATATATAATTATATATATTATATATTT
>VDFB02102367.1:0-12427 GCA_007258455.2 Sequoia sempervirens | reverse complement strand
TTGCTTCAATATATAATATGGTTGGTATTCCTCTCTTTGTTGTAGTTGTGAGACCTTGTAACCAATATGACAAGGTTGTAACATGAATACCCCATTTCTTTTGCTTTTAAATCTATTAATCTATTGTCCTCCAACCAATCAAAGTCTTGCATATTACAAATACTGTATGTTTTGTTATTTTCCACAACAAAATTTTATTTTTTAATTAGTTCAAAGGTTCTTTTTTGTGTTTGAGGAATATTAAATTCTAGGCTAAGAGAGCCATGGTTTTATCTACCCATCGTTTATTAGGTTTTGGAATTGAATTTTTTTTATTCCATACCTTTGTAGAGCACCCTTGTAGGAGTGCCAATGGTTTATTCTTGTGAAAAATATTCCACCAAATGGGATATTTTGTTTAAGTCCTCCACCAAACATTTATTTAGGATTGATTCTTTGCTTAGTTCCCATGCCTTCCAAATGCTCTTGAATATAATGGAACCAATTTAGGACACTAGGAATTTAACAAAGACTAGGTCACAAAGAGGCATATTCTTCCAAGATGGCTTGTTTTGGTATAACTTGTTGTATGTTATTTCTTATTAGTATTTTCCATGGCTTATCTCCTCTAAGGGTCTTGCAGATCCACTTCATTGCCAAAACAATCCCCTGTCTTTTTAGATCTTTTAGTCCTAGTCCACCTTTTTATTTTTCTATGCAACACCATTCACATTTAATTGCAACTTTTTTCTTGCCTTTTCTATTTGACCACAAGAATTGTCTAACTTTTTTCTAAATTTCCCCAATTTGGTAACTGTTAAAGAGCCAAACAAATGCATAGTAAATATTATAGGATGATAATATATCTCTACATTTCTTGATTCATGGACTTGTTTTTCAGTGGCTCTGTATTTTGTTGCTATGGATTGAGTAGTGTTTCTTGAATTTTGATAGGTTGATTTCTTGTTTTATGTATTTGATTTCATTGACTAAAAATTTTATTTACTTGTTTTTATTAAAAAAATAGATTTGATTGCGTCTCAATTTATGGCGAGTCTTACATATTGTCTAATCTTGTAGGTACAATGGTGGATGAGAGATCAAATAAATCACATAAATAAACCAGTTGGGAGCAAATTGAATTGATAAATTGGGAGAGAGTGATGACATTTAGATGATGATATAAATACTTGATTTTTTTTCTATGATATTGTGTATATAATTAATTTTAGATTTGACAAGTACTTCAATAGTTGTACATTGTTAGACTATATTAGAAAAAAAAATTGTTAACTTGTTCAAATTGACATGTTTATTTATGTCATAGATAATTAGATTTGACAAGTACTCGAGTAGTTGTACATTGTGTATTGGTTAACATGGAAAAATTGACATGTTTAGTAATTACAAATTAAATCTTAAATTGTAATACATTGCATTTGTATTGGTGCATGTTGGATTTAATATTTATATATTTTATATCTAAATGTGACATGCAACAGACACATCTATTTTTCAGTCTTAAATATTTATGGAAGATACTTTATTTTAACATTGATACACATATTGTAAGACAACCTATATTATATTAATTAAGCACATTATATTAGGTACATAACATGTAACAATATATGCATATATGATTTTTTAATATGAGGATTAAAAGTTTTGAAGTGAACGACTATTGATCCCATATGTTATATATTTGATTAATATTTGAAATGAATATTTATAAGATATAATATCAATTCATTCTAATACTAATATAAACAATCACAATTGCTATAACAAGAAGTGAACCTGCCCCCTCCCTATAATGTCAACTTCCTAACCTACATATGACTCACATTTGTACATAGATTACAATTGTATTATCATAACTGACTATCCAAGTGGTGAGCTAGAGAGATCTCTTTGAATTCTCTTATCTTGTTAAATTGTTGAGATATTAAACCCAATATCAATTTTTTTTTTCTCCCTCAAAATAATATGTGTTTTTTTTTCACTACAAATAAGAACACCACCACAACCCCACATCACTGTAACACTTGCAAACAGCTGTAAAGATAATTGCAAACCGATATCACTGATCATGTCAATATTAAAAGAAGAGTCAAAGAACAAAACAGCTGTAGAGATAATTGCAAATCGACATCACTGTCCATGTCAATATTAAAAGAAGAGCCAAAGAGCGATAGGAAATAAATGGAGGTCAGTGGCCGTCTCGATAATGGAGAAAGACGAGAAAGATGCTCTTTTACCTTCCTTTACAGCTTGAGCGCACCACAAGAATCTATTAAAGCCTGTCATATCTTCAATTCCATGTACCGCTTTCCTCGTTCATACCGTCAGTAGGAGAAAAATGGGCAAACCCTTCCTGCTGCTTTTCATGTTCTCCATCCAAATAAGAGTATCAAAATGTTATCAAGAAACTGGTGGCGGTGGAAGAGATGAGCCGCATTCATGAATTGATTTCTTACATTGATCAGCTGTTAAATGCCATTGACCAGGGAAGCATTAATTCTATTGCCCTTCTTGCCAAGACGAATCGGGTGGGTTCTTCTATCGATTCTGGTGGTGGTCTACTGGAGAAGGTATTGAAGCGATCTAACAGACATATATGCAAGGTATTCATCCAATTATTTAGACAAAGATCTTAATTGATGCAATTCATTTCCTTATCATTAAACTTTTTGAAAGAAATTACAGTTTTAAAACTATCTATCAATGGTTTTTGCTGCAGGGGGACATTATGCCGAAGCTTAACCGTGAAACACGAAAATTGGTGATTGATATAACAAATCAAGGATTGCATATTCGGTGGCTGGGAATAGCGTTTTCAGTTTTAGGGTTTGTGTTGGCACGAATTGGGCAAGTTTCTTCCAATAGAGACACATGTAGAGGGCTCCTCAAATACATGTGTTACCTTGCAAAATACATCAAGCAGTTGCCTCAAGAGAAGTTGAATCAAGTCCTCCAATTCATTGTACAGGGCTCCCTCTTGTGCATATCACAAATGGAATCTCATGCACTTTCCAAGTAAAGTCCAATTCATCTAATTTGAAAATTTCTGTCATTCGCATTTCTTTCCAAGTAAATCCTCATTTACTTTTAATGGTTCCGTAGAATTTTCGTCACTCCGGTTGCGGCTGAGGATTTGCAGAGATTACAAGCCAGGCTTATCCACGAGTACTCAGAGCTCTCACTGGAAGCGATAATTGCCGTGTTTTATAGGGTTCCAATTTGTTTGGGAATAGCGCTTTCAGTTGTAGGTTTTGTGTTGGAACGAATTGGGCAAGTTTCTTCCAATAGAGACGAATGTATAAGGCTCCTCAAATACATGTGTAACCTTGCAAAATACATCAAGCGGTTGGATGATTATTTGCCTCAAAAGAAACTCAATCGTGTCCTCCAATTCATTGTAGAGGGCTCCCTCTCGTCCATATTGCAAATGGAATCTCATGCACTTCCCAAGTAAGTCCAATTCATCTAATTTGAAATATTCTGTCATGTGATACTTGTATTTCTTTCCAAGTAAACCCTTATTTACTTTTGATGGCTCCACAGATTTTTTGCCAATGCGGTTGTGGCTGAAGATTTGCGGAGATTACAAGCTGGACTTATCCACGAGCTCTCATTGGAAGCGATAATCACTGTGTTGAACAGGATTCCAGTTGTCTTACCTCCCTCCCAAGGAAGATTTCCTCAAGCAGGTACTAATTTGTATATTTTTAAAACAAATTCTGTAGATGTGTAATTATTCTGCAGTTTTTAATTTGAACATGATTTCTAAGAAATTTATATTGGTTTTGCCGTTGGTATTATTCAGGAAGCCATAAATAATGTGACTGAACTTTTAGATATGAAAAGTGAATCAGTTGAAGTGGTGGTTATTTATGGACAAGGTGGGATGGGAAAGATAACTTTAGCAACTGTGGTTTTCAGCAAACTCGACCTCAAAAATTTTAAGTATTGCAGAGTCGATATAGAACAGAATTGTTCAAAGGCTGATCTTAAGTTGCTGCAACAACAAATTTTAAGGGACCTTTATGGCTGTAATATTGAGTCGAGGAACTTGAATGAAAGTCGGGAAGAGTTGTTCAAGGATTTGAAAGAAGGCTCCTTTCAAACTGTCTTCATTTTTGTTGACAATGTACTGAAGCAAAGTGATCTAGAAAAGCTTCTGCCTATAAGCGACCTGGCGTCCCTTCCTGCACAGAGCATGATTCTTGTAATGACCAGAAATCTGAATGAGACTCTAATTTTAGAGGAAGGAGTTGAATGCTGTCATTATCCCGTAGCTTCTCTTCCGCAAGAAGAGGCACGGAAACTCTTGTGTGGGTTGGCTTTAGGCAGTGGCCAACCAGGTTTTAACCCCACCATAGATATAAATGGACTCCGCCAAATATGCTGGGGAGTTCCGCTGGTGGCCTCTAGTGTTGGTGAGACAGAATTTCAAGAGCTTGAAAGGGCTGCACTTGTAAATATCACGAATGAAAGCAAGGTGAATGTTCATGATATAGCGAAAGCGTGAGAGAGAATGCTGTCCCCAGATGGGGAGAGAATAACCGATCAACCATCTCTCATTGATGTTCTGCACGACGTAGAGGTAGGTTTTCTGTCTCGCTGCTAAGCAGTTTTAGGAAAATTTAAAAAATATTAGTGTTCTCTATTTGAATGTACAGTTGAACTACAAACATTTTTGCAGAGGATAAAGAAAACGAAGGGTATTCGTCATTATCATCTAAGCTTAATGAAGAGATGATTAAGCGTTCTGACCAAACCATACAAAATCTGCTTAATTTTTTATATTAGTTTCTAAAACATATATTTTTCCCGGGACATTGCTAATTCGGAATAATGAAATTGTTTTGCAGTTCCTGGGCATCGCATCTTCAATGTTTTTGCCTGTAGGTGGACATTATGCCAAAGCTTAATCATGGACCATGAAAATTGGTGATTGATATAACAAATCAAGGATCACATATTCACTGGCTGGAAATAGCGCTTTCAGTTTTAAGTTCTGTGTTGGAACGAATTGAGCAAGTTTCTTCCAACAGAGACGAATGTATAGGGCCCCTCAAGTACATGTGCAACCTTGTAAAATACATCAAGCAGTTGGATGATCATTTGTTTCAAGAGAAGCTGAATCGGGTCCTCCAATTCATTGTTTAGGGCTCCCTTTTGTGCATATCGCAAATGGAATCTCATGCACTTTCCAAGTAAATTCAATTCATCTAATTTGAAATTTTCTGTCATGTTATATTTGTATTTCTTCCAAGGTAACCCTTATTTACTTTTGATGCCTACAGAGATTTTTTGCTGCTCCAGTTGTGGCTGAAGATTTGTGAAGATTACAAGCAGGACTTATCCATGAGTACTCAGAGCTCTCATTGTTAGCAATAATCGCTGTGTTGAATAGGATTCCACTTGTCTTACCTCCCTCTCAAAGAAGATCTCTTCAAGCAGGTACTAATCTTCATATTTTTAAAACAAATTTTGTAGATGTGTAATTATTCTGCAGTTTTTTACTTAAACATGATTTTTAAGAAATTTATATTGGTTTTGCAGTTGGTATCTAGGAAACCATAAATGATGTGACTGAACTTCTAGATATGAAAAGTGAATCACTTAAAAGTGGTGGTTATTTATGGACAAGGTGGGATAAGAAAGACAACTTTAGCAATTGCGGTTTTCAGCAAACTTGACCTCAAAAACTACAAGTATATTACAGAGTCAATATAGAACAGAATTGTTCAGAGGCCGATCTTAAGTTGCTGCAACAACAAATTTTAAGGAACCTTTATGGCTGTAATATTGTGTTAAGGAGCTTGAATGAAGGTCAGGAAGAGTTGTCCAAGGATTTTAAAGAAGGCTTCTCTCAACTTGTCTTCATTTTTGTTGACAACGCACTGAAGCAAAGTGACCTGAAAAAGCTTTTTTTAGCACCAGTGGAACTCCCTAGCATATTTAGCACCAGTAGAACTCCCTGGCATATTTGACAATTTATCTTCTATAAATAAGTTGAATTTAGAGTTTTGTTCCAGCTTGTGAACCTTCCAAATAGTGTTAGCAATTATCTTCTTTAAATGATTTGTATTTAGAGTCTTGTGCTGGCTTGGTCAGCCTTCCAGATAGCTTTGCCAATTTCTATGGCTTTGTAAAGCCTATATTTAATCAGATGCACAGAGCTATCTGTATTGCCAGAAAGTTTTGGAGACCTCTCTTCTCTGGAGCGTTTGGTGTTGCAAGACCTGTGAAAAGCTCTCCAATCTACCTCAAAATTTTGGTCAGTTGAAGTGCTTAAAATATGTGAGCATCCATGGATGCAGGGTATTACAGAGCCTTTTTGGTGATTTTGAATCTTTGAGTTCACTAATTGCTATTAAGGCTTCAGAATGTTCTCAACTGGAGGAAAATGCAATGGACATCTTAGCTAAGATGAAGGGATTAATGATTGTGGATATAGATGGAATCCCTCTGTTGAGAAAGCCGTGGGAACAAGTGAAGGAGCAATATTCTTTAGCAATAGTGTTGCACAGAAGACATGTAATTTTGCTGGAATACACTTTTGTGCTTAACCAAGAATTTTATTTCGCTGGTTATACCCATCCTTGTTCTTAATTGAGGGTATTTGTTGCACTGTAGGACTTTAGGCCTGAAATTTACTCATATGCAGAGGTCATGTGTAGAGTATTTTTTCGCAGTGAGTCAAAATGTGCCTGCATCTTGATGAGAATGGGCAGTTCTGGGAGTCACCCTGTCCAATAGGTGGAGTAAAGCTGTGGCTCTTGTTAAAGATGTGCGGTCTTACATCACCATCAGCAAGGTGGGTTTTATGGGTTTAAACTTACATATTACTGGTCGACTGGTATTGTGCAACTGGCTTTCATCAAAATCAAAATATGATACGCCTCATTTTGAAGAGAAATAGTTGTGCAAAATTATTCTCCCAGCAAACAATCTCTAAAAATTTTCTATCTTGAAGAAGCCCTTGGATATATGTGGGAATTGTATTGTGCATTTCTAAGTTCGCAATGTTTTATTTTATTAAATTTATATATTTGCAAAGAAATAAAATGATTTTTTCTTTCTTTCTGAAATTAAGTTTAAATAAATATGATTAATTATTTAATTTATAATTATTATAGATTATTGATCTTAATTTGAATACTAATTGAATTATTAATTATTTTTAATAGTATCGATATGTTTTTATTTTTATATTATGAATTAATTTGTAATGTTATTTTTATCTTTAATATTATTTGTTTCTATTAATTATAATTTTTAAGATATCTAATCTATTAAATTCATAAAAAAGGGTAGGGCGTACAAGGTAAAAAAAACAAGGATGAACTAGGAAAAGGAGTAGAAAAGGTGAAAATATGGTTCAATTGTTAAAAAAGAAAAGAGTAGATAGGTTTAAATATTGGATTGGATAATCCTAGGTTTTTAGCATTAAGGTTTTTCCAAATCACCTTTCAATTGGAAGAAGATGATAAGATTCTAAGGGTGACCCTTGGGTCATGGGAAATTTAGGACTATATCTTAAAGCTTGGGGTTACTTGGCTTCAATCTAATAAAATAATTGGTGAAGGAAAATATATTGTGGATCTTTACGTACAAGCTTCCTCGTAAAGTATGGTTAGAAAATTTCTTAAAACGTTAGGGAATTCCCTTGGTGAATACTTGCATATTTCTTCCAACACAAAGGAGAAGTAACTAGCCATAGATGTGAGGATATGTGTGAAGATAGATTTGAGTAAATTAATTCAACATGTGATTAGACTACAATCCTTAATGGGCATTTGGGTGTAGCGAGTGGATTATGAATGTTTACTAATACAATGCTTTAATTGTTGGAGGGTTGGCCACATGGTCTCAAAATATGACAAAGGGAGGAATATGTCATTTAAACATTCTAAACAAGGGAAGTTGATTTGGAGGGAAATTTCCTCAAGGAGTAATTCAAATATAAATTTTGGTAGGAAAGGGAGCTCAAAAAAAGGGAAAACACATAGTTGGAAGACATGAGACAAATTTTGGCACCCCTTGTAAAGGAGATAGATAAAAAAGTGTCCTTGGAACTTATAGAGATAGTAGTATAATTTTTTTAATCTAAAATCTAAAGATAGATGGTTTATGCATGCAACAATAGGATTTTAAGAGAAATTGATTCAAGAGTCAATTGGATAGATTTTGTATAAATTCATAATGGGTCTTCGAAGAGTAGGTGTAAGAAGTTGGGTCCACAAAATGTTTCAAAAAGTGTGTTTTTTCTTGATTTTCAAAATTTTTCATAATTGAGTTAAAAATTCAAAACACTTACACAGAATTTTTAAAAAGTCCAGTAACATAAAATGTAGTATTTTGAGTTTAGTTTTCAAATATGTAATTTAATCTAATACCTAGATGATACAGATTAATTTTTAATAGGCATTGTATAAAAATCGCTTTATAAAAGTCATTTTTAAGGTCATACCATGCACATGCACGCCGAACATAATTTGACTTAAATAAAATTATTTTTTAATTCTTTTTGCGAAAATGTGTATTATATTAAAGATTGATGAAGTTTTTTTTCATAATTTTTTCAATATATATTTTAATTAATTTGATCCTAATTGCTATTTTTGAAAACCCCTCATGTATGACCACTATAAGGAGCTAAACTAATCATTTTTTTATTTTTTTTCATTGTGTAAAGAATTATGTGTAAATTGATGCCATATAAGTTTTTCTACAAGAAACTCTAAAATTAGAAGTAATTAGAAAAGTACAAAAACTTGACATTTCAAGTTTATGGAAGAATTTCTTTATAAATTCATTTAAAAATAGAAAACACAATTGAATTATAAAAACATTACACATTTGAAAACTACATATTGTCATCTATAATAGGTTTTAATTTCATAATTTTAAAAAAAAAATCGTTAGTCATAGTGTCAAAATCAATTTTTCTCTTGATGTTTTTATGACATTGTATTTGTAGATCCAAGGCTAAGAGCAAAGACACGAGTTTCAAATTTCAAATTTTATGAAACACATCCTATTCTAAAATATTATGTAATTAGAAATGGGTACTTGTTTTAAAAATTTAGGTTCGGGAGCTTGAGCTTAAATGAGTACCCATTTTTGTCGGGAATTTTTTCAAATTTGAAACTTCCCCTATATATGGACCCACCTTCTTGCTTTTATTGAGAACAAACCTACTTTTCCTTGAAGATGATATATTTTGTAGGATTAGACCATTGTCCTATTTGGGTGGAAGTGGATAGAGAAGTTAGACCTAGAGAGGTAAGTTCTTTAAAAATGGAATTCAAGGTAAGTCCTTTTAAAATGGAATTCCTATGGTTTAAATACCCAAATTTTGAATCACAACTAAAGGAATGGTGGACAAAATATTTTAAAGACTACAAAAGATCTCTAATAAAGTAAGTTGGGTATAATTAAAGAAGAGGTAAACACATGGAACAAGAAGGTGATTGGGGACATCTTAAAAAAAATGAAGGTGGAGGCTTGTTTCTTGAAGGTTGAATTTGATTCTTGTAAGAATTAGAAATATGAAAAAGAATCATATAATTTTTTTAAGGAAAGAATTGAATGATCTTCTATTGGTAGCTTCTTCCTTCCACGAAGGATGAGGTAAGTACCAAACCTTGTCTAGTGTTTTTCTCTGAAAGGAACAAACAAGCTTTATTCCATCAAAGATATTAATGGTCTCCTCCAAGGGTGCCAAGTAATCTAATTAGTTCTAAGAATGTTTAGCATGCACATGATCATGCTTTAGATCATGCCAGTTTGTACAAAAGTAGAACTAAAAATATTAGGTTGAGTTGCTGCTGTAAGGAACAAGGATAAATTATGAATGCATAGTGGACTTTATATGTAGAATCGCTTAGTAATGTAAGAGGTCTTTCTTAGATATTATTATTATTTTCTTTTTGTATTTGGTAGTGTAGAGTGGCCTCTAGTGTTGGAGATACAATTCCAAGAGCTTGAAATCAATGCACTAGTAAATATCATGGATGAAGGCACAAAAAATGTTCATGATATAGTGAAAGAATTAGGGAGAACATTGTAAAAAAAATAGGGAGAGAATTACCAACCTACAATATCTCGCTAATGTTCTCCAAAATGTAGAGCTATTTTTTTGTTCCTTTGTTACCACAAGGTAAAAAATTCACTAATCCAAATTAAATTGTAGAGATTTACATATAAATAGTTATAGGAAAAAATTCAAAATAATTAAATTCTTTAAATTTGAATGCACATTTGAATTGTAAACATTTTTCTAGATGATTAAGAAAATGAAGGTTCTTATTTTTTATGAATCATTCGAGCTAGAAGCATGCCATCTCAACTTAATGAAGAGATGTTCATTGCTCTTTAACCTTTAAAGGAACAAGAATCATAAATGGATCGATGACACAACATTTGAGATTAGTAGTACCTTATTAGAAGCAATTATTTCAGCAAACTCTAAATTTTGTGAGACAAGCTCTACTTATTTTTATTTTATTTTAGGTATGTGTATGGGGAATGGAGGATCAAAAAGGGTAACAAATGATCACTTTTATTTTAAATCAATAAAAAATAATCTAGATTAAAAAAATTGAAGATAGCCTCAAAATTTGAAGATGTGACAAACACAAGATTCATTGCTTAAAATCTAGTTTCTAAACCACTAATTTTATTTTTAAAAAGGGTGAAGATTAAGAGAGGTTCAATTAGTATACACACAAATGATCATATTGTTGTCCTAAAAACATGACATAGCATTTGGTGTGGCCCCTAAAAAATGTTAACTTTTTTTAGTATTTTAAAAAATCATTTTGGCGAGAAATTAACGTAATTTATCCCCAATTTTTTTGCTAATTTTTAATAAATACATGATTTTTACTAATTTTCAAAGTGGACACATAATGAAAAACAAAAAATTGAGCATGCTCTCCCCTAATTTTTTTGAAAACTAATCAAAAATCTTTTTAATGTGTACTTAATAGAGTTTAAAATGTTAGAATATAATTTGTTTCCAAATTTTGATGAACAAATTAAAATGACAAATACTTATAATAAGTTTTGGGAAAAAAATATAAGACACTAGTCCAAAATAAATTAAAGATCAAAACCTAAGCGTATTCAAAATATAGAAACAAATATATAGTTAGAAATGTAAGAGAGAGTTTGATGTTATTGAGGTGTATTTTCATATTAATATTAAAAGATGTGTAAACCTGATGGAGAGCACACTTGACATATATAGGTGTTTTTTATATTTCTAGAAAAACACCTTTAGGCATTGAGATGCCAATCCAATCCTTTGGTTTGGACACCTAAAGGGGATCCAACCCTTAGGGTTGGAATTATATAGCACGAGCATGTTATAATGTGATTATACTATAACACAATATTTTTTGCAGGTAAAAAATAGAAAACAATCATAAAACATGTGCATCCTGTATATATGGATCCACATACTTTATTTTACCTTACAAACTACACAATATTTTACATACAAATAGACGTGCTTTATATTTTTGAGAAATTTTGAATAATTCTTTTGACAAGTATATCATATTTTTCTTGTTTTATTAATGTGGAAGATTAAAATTGCATATTTAAATTAAATTTGATAGTTTGAAAGATTATTTTCATAGTTTCAAGAAGAATATGAATGATTGTTTGATGTTTTGTATTTTAATTTGACAAATTTCAATTGTTGTTTTCATTATTTTGAATATTTGTATTAATCGATATATAATTCAAGATCATATCAAGAAATTTGATTAAAAAAACTCCAACATTGAAGGAGTGTGAAGCTGAGAATGAATAAGAAAAAATATGCAATTAAAAATTGAATACCAAAGTTAAAGGTACATCCCAAATTACCAATTTGATATTTTCTGATAATGATTATAAAATTTCCTTAGTAATAAGTCTAGTTCAAGCTTGGAAGGTATTTTCTTGGTAACATCTCCATATGACCTTAAACTATGAGTTCTAAAATACTTGCTAGATATTCCTAATGCATATTCTCTTTGGCATCTATTCTCATATTATAGCCTCACAAAAATCATTCTCTTTGCATTATAATTGATTATTTACTACTCATGGCTAGTGGGTTGACCCAATCATGCAACCTAAACACACATCCACACATGAATTAAATATCAATATTTATTTTCTTAATATAATTTCATTACACAAGGTTTTTTGGAGCTACAAAATATATGCATCACCATTAACAAGTTACAAATTGGCCTTATTTCTTCTACTCTTTCCCAAAACACCCCTAAAAATGAAGATATTTATTTTTATCCATCGGTGACAAAGGAAGTTAGATCAAATTAAATCTTGGTCGTTATAGTAATCAATATGTTGTAGAAACAATGTGTAAGTTGCAAGTCTGCAAAGGTAGTAATAAGATGAAATTTTGTAGATG
>VDFB02102366.1:105709-149858 GCA_007258455.2 Sequoia sempervirens | reverse complement strand
TTTAATTAGATTTTATGCTTGGAATTGTTTTATTGTATAGATTAAAATAAAAATTCAAACTAGAATTATTCTACAATAATTAAAATTTAATAAGACAAATAATTATAATGTAAATTCATTTTAATAATTTTTAATTATTTACATAATTTCATAAAAAGACATAAATAATTAAAATAAATTTCAAATCTAAATCTAAATAAAAAATATAATATAATAAACCAAATATAAAGTCAAAATATATCACAATCTAAATATTAATAGAAATAATAATTTTAAAAATTGAATAATAAATAATAAACTTTTTAAGTTAATAAATAATTAAATTAAAAAACTAAAACTAATTTTTTAATTTATTATAATTAAAATATTAATAAAATATATACCTTAAAAATATAATTAACATATATTATAAACAAGGTTAACATTAATTGAAAGATAAATTCAATATTAACAAATAAAAAAATATAAAATTGAATGTAAATATAATTAAATTTTTAAATAAATTAAAGTTTAAAGTTTAAAACAATACTTTAAATATTATATTAAAAATAAAAGAAATTATATTAAAATTGTTAAAGAGTTCAAACCATTTTCTTAGACTATACTTTATACTCAATCTGCAATATAATTAAAATTTTATTACTGTTACATGTAGGGGAGAGGACCCAGTAGTTGTGCACCCTAACTTCACGCTTCTAATTATCCTACGTGGAAATTTCAAATTACTCCCAATTATTTACAGCAGCTTACTTGGCAAGTCCCCTGCTTATAACTTTCGTTTCAGGGCCACATCATCAAATATGATGCCACATCAGCATGTTTTTTGTCAAGGTGTCTAAAATGGCCCAAAAAAAAAGTGCTACCAATACTTGCGCATTCACATCATGGATAGTTGAACGCTAATGTGGCATCACATGATTGGTTACTTTTTAGATCAAAAGAATACATTTTGTTTAATTATGGGTAATCAAGTCACAACTATTAGCATTATATGAACAACTACTATCACAACTATTGAGCATTATATTAACAACTACTATCACAACTATTAGAACATGCTCAACTAATGGATCCTCTCCCCTATAAATATAAAAACCATAGATGATATTAAGTTACCTAGCCATACATACGTTAATAATGTACCTAGCCATATATTCATACCTAGCCAAATTCATACGTTAATAATGTATCAAATTTATGTTAAAACTCGCCAATTTCTGCTTTAGCAGGATTTGACGGCTGCAAAGTACACAACCTACGCGCCCTCATCCCCGATGTCTTCGCTGAATGAACTGCAACAAAACTGACAGCTACCCTTCATTCGTACCGGGTACGCACTTGACCAACGAGATCAGATGGTATGAGGCACCGATTTCATCGGTTATATGGTACGTAACGAAGAGCATCTTCTTTTTTTGTTTGGCTGTTTATGACGGATGAACATATTCAATCTTCTTTCTGCGACTCTGCTCTATAAATCGGCCAGGCTTAAGGGGCACACTCTAAGCTCCGACTTTCAGTCAAATATCCGTTTCCATTCCCATTCCCGTTTCTGTTTCCGTTTTCTCACGTTATGTTATAACTCTCACGGTTTATACTTTAAATATTTATATTCATTTTATTGTTATTTATATTTTTTATTTTTAAAATGTTGTTTATTTAAAAATATAATTAAAATATTAATTTATTTTAAAAAGAGTTTATATAAAAAATTTAATCTTTTTTCATTTTATTAATAAAGAGATTTCCATTAAGGTTCATTAAGGTTAACTATAATGAATTATCTAATTATAATTATGATATACATGTGGATAAGTAAATTCTTTTTTTTAATAGACAATTACTTATTGAAGAGCTTGTTAATGTCACTTCTTCAACATAATTATCTACATATGTTTATAATTGGTTGCTCAAAGCTCCTATACATACATAGATTCTTCATGACATTGGCACTATGATTACCTCTTCTTTTTTGCAAGGTGCATCTTCTCTTTGTAACCCACTCAATCTTGCTCTTTCATTTTCCCTTCATCCTCTCACCTTGAGGTAGATCCTCTCATAATGCCTACATCTCTTGTTGTCACTTCTAGTGTGAACCCCACCTCTTATGTTCCTCTAGTACCATTTCCACCTCTTCATCTACAAGTGAACCACTTATCTCTAATCCCACTAGTTCCATTCCTTCTTGTGTGCCTACTAGTGTTCTACTACTCGTGTTATCCCCTCCTCTAATTGTGTTAGTGTTTCACCTTCCTCTCCTTAAAGTGTTGCTTATCATTCATTTATGTTGTATCATTTCCTCGTGTTTCTCATTGTCTTCATGGTCCTTCCATTGTTACCCATGCTACTACTACTATCACCATCCCCACCTCTACTCTAGATGCACTAGTGTAGAAGTTATTTTTGGCTAACTTATTTTCTCACTCTTCATGTCCATGTTATAAATAGTGGTCTACTCATTGCCTCTCGGCCCCATTCATTATTTTGATCAATTAGCTACAACATTTTTTGGCCATTTCCACAAGATTATGGACTTCAAACCTATTGTTTCAAATTGGTTAGAGTGTTCCCAAGGCTCTATGAGCATATTGACGATTATGTATGTTTGATTTAAATTACTTTTTGCTAAAATGAAACATGAACTTCCTAATTACAAGTTGCAAGGGATTTTTTTATAAGGGTTTACTATCCACTATATGTGATAATGCTTTTTTGTACAATTATGCTTCTTTCATGGATTTTTGTGCTCATGTCAAAGATGTCAAACTCAAATTACTTATTTCTAATGGTTTGAAATGTGGCTCCTCACATAAATATTCTATACCTTCTTACCCTTCCATGTTGAAAAGGGTAATCATAAGAAAGAATCTAAACTAACACTAATCATATGCATACTACTTCTAATGTTGTTTCTTTTAAGCATCAAACAACTAGGAGATTTACAAAGTTGAGTGAGACTCTAGATTATGTGCCCCAAACCCTATTGAGTGATAATTTGATTACTCTTCCCCTTATTCATCCACTCAACCCATCTAGAGGGCTACATACGAAATGAAATGAGTGCACTTTTTTAATTGTTATACTCCCCCAAAAATTACCATGGATAAAACTCAATAAAACACAATCAACATATTGTTAAAAAATAGAACATCACCATAAAAATAGTACATAGCAAATGCATGATAGGTGTTGTTATACTTCTACACTACAACATAGTAGTGGAAATTCAAATAAGGTAGTTGATGTAATAAGTACCTGAGACAAATTTATTTGATAGAGATGATAATACAAGTAGTTGGATTTGAAGAGTTGAAACATTCGTATGAAGCTAGTCCTAAATATATGGAAGCGTGGAAATAATGTAATGAACTAGTAATATAGATAGAAGTGACTTGATTATTTTATTCAAAATGAGATGTTCTTTAAGGGTAATTATTTGTGAATTCTTAGAAGCTCAGTGAGGGAGAATTGATCAAGGAGAAGCATAATTATATATTAGCATGTCATTTTAGTGTAGATAAGTCTATGGAATTAGTGAGTGACAACTATTTTTGGTCATAAATATAAAGAAAATGAGACAATTTATTCATAATGCCTCTATATAGCTAATTTCATCACTACTACAATGAGTGCAAGGTGAAGGAAATCTACATGGACCACAAGGTAAAGTGACAAACATAATTTATATGAGTTTGTACCTTGTTTATTACAGAACCATGGGATACTTGAGATTTGTGACTAAACTAGAATTCCTAGTGTAATGATTTATTCTTTTTAATTGTTTCATTGAGTCAATACATTCCCATATCAGTGCCTTTCAATGGATAGAGTCACGGTTTACAAAGAGGAATTTCAAAGAAGTTAAGCACAAAATAATTGATCAAAGAATGTTCAAAATATAATCAAGGTTTGAGTATCATAGAAAAAACATACTTAGGAATCCAAATGTTACTAAGTTGTAAAAATCCATTTGTAAATACAGAATGATAATTACAAAGATTGTAATAGTTTTCAAAAATGTTGTCACATATATCAAATCACATTTACTCTCATGCCAATAATTGTGCTAAGAGGAAATCTCTGTTACATTCAAAAATTCCCCTAAAAATATACCTACAGTATTAGAGACATGAAAATTTCAATATTCTCTTATAACACTTCAATAGAAGTCATTTCCTTCTTACAACTAAAATTCAACCACAAACTAAGTGTCATTGGAATAATCACTGGCCAATCTAAAATGAGTCATAAAAACCCTTTTTAACCCCTTGGAACTTATCATAGAAAACAAGATTGTAGTAGTTCAAAAATGGTGAACGTTGACTAGAATTAGGGAAGATATGATGATTTGGATTAAGAGTAACATTGGAGAGGTATTAATTTGGATACATATATTACCACTTTTAAGTCAAGTGCAAGGTAATGGGTTCACTTTTAGTGGAAGTGTCAAGCTTGAAAAAAATCTTGACAAGAACGAGTACTCGTTCATAAAAAATGGGTACACATTTAGGAATGAGTCCCCAAGCCTAAACACATATCTTCCATGAATGGGTACCCACTATGCTTTGGGGTCATGTGCCTAAATGGGTACCTATTATAATGTGTAACTGTTTCATAATGGGTATAGATTTTGTAAAGCTACTTGGGTAAACCCACAAAAGTGGTTTACAATTCCAGTGAGGAAGGAAAACTCACAAAAAATGACCCCAAGGCAAAAAATGTGATTTTGGGGGTTCGTACAAACCTACTGGTTCCAGCGAACCCATTTGAATCTTGCCCGCCAAAAAACCAAAAAAAATGCATTAGGAAGGGTGGTTCGCTCGAACCCCCCTTATCCCTCATTCTCCCCCTGAAACATAAAAAAAACCTAATTTTTTTCACTTCATATCTCGTTTCGAACATGAAAATGGCAAAGATTTCACAAACCCAACTGGAATTAGGTAGTCATCGAAACAGGTTATCTAGCGAATATAATTTTAATATACATGTTTTGGTTTTATTATGTATTTTTTTTTTAGTTTTATTAAACATAGGTTTTTCATCAAAAATGAAGATCTATGTTCTGTACATGTGGAAAAATAACAGATTATCAAAAAATTGAAAAATATGAGTGCACTAGATATTGAAGTCCTTGATCCAACAAAAAAAGAATTTCGATATATACAAAAGAAGTTACACGTTATACGGTCGCGCTATGTCTGAATTGTAATTGGTTTGACTTTTAAACTTGAATAAAGAAAAAATATTCAATAAAAAACTATCTAACCAAGTGGAAGCACTAGATATTGGAGTTACAAATCTAAATTTGAAAGAATTAGAATTTTATCCTTCATGGAAAAAGTTATCTTAATTGTCGTCACTTTTTAAAAATGTTGTTTTAAGAAAACTAGTTTTTGAGGGAGATGGAAAAAAAGTGCAATCTGATTCCAAAAATTTGAAAAAATATTTTTAGAATCTACAGACAAAATATGACGAAACTCTAGTTTGCATCACGTTCAAATTCCTCACGGTTTAGCCGCTATAGGTGCCTGAAAGTGAAGATTTAGTTAAAAAAAAAAATTCAGAGTCCAGTTTGGCCAAAAATTGTAAACCACTATTGTGGGATCACCCACTTATTTAGTTTTAAAAGCTCTAGAATGAGCTCTTTTTTCCTATCCACATAACAACAATGTGTTTTGGATGGTGCCTGAAAATGAGTACCCAAGTTTATGAGCCCCACCCACCACCTATTTTTACCTCCTCCCTCCACAGTGCCATTTCCATCATCTCCAAATAGGTTTCATCAAATTTTGAATATATTATTCTCAATTTGTAGGGTTTAGGGTTTGTGTTTAATATGTAATGCATTTTTTAGATAACTTTTTATAAATAAAATTTAGGGTTTTAATTTTAATGAATTTTGCGTTTGTATAAATGATTATCATATTATAGGTCATACATATGAATTAGTCATGTCAGTATTGATATTTTGATCCTTCACATTCTACTAGGCTCTTTTCACTTATTTTTATCCTTCTATTCACTACCCCATGATATATATGTTGTTTTTTCCATGATCATGTGCATACATCTTGTTTTCCATTTATGGAACCCAAAAGAAAATCCAATCTATTGATAGTAGTAGCTACTAGTATTTCAATATCAAAAACCTAATACAAACATATTGAACCCACAACACAATACCAAATACAAACATTGCTAAAAGAGTAATTTACCTACTATAGATGCACACTAATCTTGTGATTTCAATTTGACAAGACTCTCAAACCGATGCATGATATAATACTCTTACATGTTTAATATATTTGTAGAGTCTCATATACTCTATGGCAACTATGACTCATGGTCCCTCATGATTGCAATAAGGTTACCTAGCAATACGATAGAAGTAAAGTATTAATTGACCAATTTCATTATTGCATCCAACAATTGTTGCAATATTGTAGAAGATTGTAGATGGTAAAAAATCCAATAATACCCAACAAAAACCAAAGTATCTACTCATATCCATTGAAATAACACACCTTTTTTTCTATATTTTAGGGCCTACATTTGATAGTCATAATATTAGTGCCTAAATTTGATAGTCAACCTTAGATGTTAAGAACATTATTTGTGAAGTTTATTCATTTAAAGTTGCCTTTCAAATACCATAAATAGATTTCATAAAAATTTATATCATTAGTGACTCATAGATACTTATAATATTTAATCAATTATTTCTTTCCTCATCAAATGTTGCATTTTAAAAGAAACACATATCATGTACCATTATTCCACGTTCATGATCTCCATACTTGCTTAGTCTAAACTTTAGTGATGAGCCCATGTATCTTCCTAGTTGCATGGGGTTGACATGTCCCTATCAAAAAGAAAAGTAAAAAATTCCATAGATAAATCATGTAAGTTGAAATATATTTCTCTCATCCATCAAACCAAAATAAAATTGAAGCAAATAAATCCATCAAAAAATCATATTCACTCTACTTGATTAAGATTTTTTGCACCTTTTCCCTTTCTGCTGATCTTCCCTATAGGTCACTATAGGTTCAAACTCTTGATCTAGAGTACCTTCTATCCCTTTCTATTAGTCTACATGGCCCAAGATTGGATCACTTCTTTGAAATTTCCCTTCATTTATCCATTTCCTAATTCTATATTTATATTTATCTTTTCCCCCACTCTCAAAACCCAAACCAAATAATGACTAATTTCCTAAAACATTCATGTTAATACATTCACTCCTTGTCCTTCCACATTACTATTTTACTCACAATATTAAGTATATTCCTTTGAACTCATCTTATATTTCCTTTTCTTTCTCAATTACACTATACAATGTACACATAGAATATGGTCAAAACAAGGTTCCTTATTTTCTCAGTGCATAAACTTAGGACTACATTGTGAAAGTAAAATATAGATAAAACCCCCTAATTTAAAATATATAACAATGTAAAAGTAATCATTGATCCAAAAATATTTAAGGAGTTTCAAATATGAAAATAAAATATAAATATAAAAAATGTGCAGATCTAAAGATGCTTATTATATAAAAAAACCTTAGAGAGAAAATTGTTTCATGCAAGACCCATTGGGTTCACCAAAATTATGAAGGAAAATAAGCTTTCCATATGGGTTAACCTAACCTAATTAAGTAATTGCAAGAAAATAAGCACAAATCGACTTAGATTAAATAAGTATAGCAAGGACTAATAATATTATATTTTATAATAGCTAAATAAGGAACATAAATATGGAGGGAAACACTTAGATCTGTTATCAAGAAGTATGGGCTAAAAACATAAATTATGGACATATACTAGTATGTACTTAGAAAATGATGTATCTTTGTTAAATCAATGTCTTATCTTCTACATTGATTTTAGATTCTATCAAGGGTTTAGTCTAGAATTATTAGTTAACAATTAATTCCACTAGACCTCTTCATTAGAGATAGAAATAAAACTATGATTATCGTAAGTAATATCACTGATGTTGTTCAAACTAAAGGGATCATCTACTTCTTTACTTGAATATAAGAAAAATATGGGTGGCATTACTTGTGACATAATTTTTTTAGTTTATTTTATTATATTATTCTTAACAAAATCAAAATAAAAATTGGAAAATAATTCTTCCAGAATATCCCCATTGGGTGGCCGATTTGAAATGATTCCTTCTATGTCATCGTGTGAATCACTACACAATATAGAAACATGATTGCATAGACTAAAATTATTAGTCTCATGAAACAACTTAAAATCTTGATTAGCTTGGTTACAAAACGAATTCATGCCAATTTGATGAGAAATGTTTAGCATGAGGGATTCATTTGTTTTGATGAGAAACAAGGGAATTGAGATCTCAACTTCCCTAACATCATCCAAGTCAATAACATATGATAACACATCAAACATTTCACACATCTATAATAGGAGAACCTAAAGATTGCATGTCAAATTGAGGGAATATAGGCATGAAATAACACAATATTCACCTAGAATACCTAGTCCACTGATTTAACTAATCATAATAGGTTGTAAGGAGACTAAAACCTTCTCATTCTTGTCATCATCTAATTTAAAATCTATTAAACATGATGGTTCACTAGAAACTCATATAACTTAGGGAGGTCATGGCCAAATTATATACATTAGATACACATAAAAAGTGAGGAGAAGCACTAGTGAATTTATGAAGTATAGATGCCCATAGTTAATATACAAGCTAACCAAAATATATATGATTCAAATTAAAATTTTGATAAACTAGAGGAGTCAAAAAATCAAAATAAGACCTATGTTTAAATTGAAATTTGTGGGGGGACATGCACAATTACATCGTTGAGGAATAATATTTTAAGCAAGAGAAATTTCCTCTTTGAAGGCATCTTCTAATGGTTTCACCTTGGGAGCCATTGTAATGAATACTATAGTCACACACAAGAGAATTTAGAAAAATACACAAATCAATGGAATTAAGAATCATGAATGAGAAAACAAGTTTGTTTAACATTTTTAAAAAATCTAAAATGCACTTACAAATGAATGAATCTAACAAATTTATATAAAAGAATCTCATATCTCTTTTCCAAGAATTTGAATTAAGCTAGGAGAAAATATTTACTACCAAGACAAGGATTCATCATATAGTAAAGAAACAAACAAATTACATGCAATATCATCGCGCATTATACCCAAATTGCTTAAATGATCTTACAAAATTCTAATGTATTTCTTAGAAGTAGCCTCTCAATATCCCTAGGAACATCATTGATATCACTAGGGATGTCAAGAGAGCTACACCCAAAATAGGAAAATCCCATTATAACCAATAAAAGAGAAAAAAACATAAACATTATACTATACCCTCCTAACACCATAAATGTTGACCAACAAACTACACATGCTAATCTCAAGAGTTGAGAACCAACTCCTTTCTTTAAATAAAGGATCCACCTTGGCATGCCACCACCAAAAATTGGGTTTGACAACATTCAATAATTATTAAAATAAAGCCAAGCTTCTTACTCACTAATGAACCATTTCGTCAATAGATCTCCCTCTTTATCCACAATTGAATCCACAAAATTAAAGTAATCATAGATGAGCCAATTAGAAAGGGGTGCTAGGTTGTGAGATAGTCATCTCCATAATATCATCTTGTTGGCTCCTTATTTGGTGCATCCACATCAATAGTGCTAGCCACATGACCATCAATGTCCAACATAATCCACACAACATGATGATTTAGCTCTATCCCAAAGAAATAATGGAAGAACATAAATGAGGGGAAAGTAAAATGCATGAGTTATTAGGACCATCCTTATGCAAGGTGGTGAATTGCAAATTATGAAGCCATATTATCCTTTTAAGGCTATTTTAAGTTTAAAACAAGAAGCTTCATTTCTTGAAGGAAGATTATATCAAAACTGTCAAGTTTTTTATATGTGAACTTATTAGAAAACTTGTCATAGGTGTTTGTATCATTAGAACAATGCGTGAACTTATGCCCATGTGGGTGTATCTCTAGATTTTCCTTTTAACCCACCAACATGAGGGGCAAATAAGTGCTCTTTGGAAATTGTATTGTTAGAACATTACATGAACTTATGCCCATGTGCGTGTATCTATTGATTTTCCTTTTAACCCACCAATGTGTGGGGAAAATAAGTGTTGTCTAGAAAGAGATGTCGGCTCCCCAATGGTTGGGAGACTCAAAAATATACTTATTAAGTTTCAAATGGATGCTCCATAAGTGAATACTAGTTATATTGGTCAAATATGTAAAAAAGATATTAATTCATATATTAAATGATCTTGCTTTTCTAATAGATATAACAAAGCTGATTGAAATATAATGATGAAATCATAGAGAATTATCCTTTTAAAACACAATTATCTAATGAAAATCTTAATCTAAACTAATCTCTCTCACACACCAACACACCCACACACAAAGAGGCGTATATGTTACACTCTCATGCAAGTATATGCGACCATTACTATAACAACTAAACTTGACATTATTTGGAACCCTCTAACTTGCAAAAACAAAACAAAAAACACGACTTGCTTTTAGTATCCGAATAGTAATCGTAAATCATGTAATTCTTGTGCACATATTGAAATTTTTGTTGCTCACTCGATTGCAATGGCTCTATACAATGTACAAATGAATTCACAGAGCATAAAAAGGAGGCAAAGCATGTCTCTAGTTTGAAATTTCCATATGAAGCAACAAAAGGAGACTTGTTGTAGTCAATCTTCACTGCACCAACTCTTATTGCCCAATCATCTGCATTCCATAGGCTTAATATGATTTCATTACTCAATTCTTAGAATATGCCATTCTCAAATTCTCCCTGTTCTTTAAAGACTGCCACCGGAATTCCATTCATAGAAAACCTGCACAACGCCATAAATATGTATTACAACTACAATGATGATGTTAAAGCTACAAGACCAAGCCAAAGAGTATATTCACTGATTGATTTGAAGTTGCAGGGGTGATATTAACATTACTTACATAATTTACTGGGGATTGTAGAGCAAGGAGTGAGTGTTGAAGGCAACGGTGGGGTCAAACAGGGGCTTTTGTAAAGTCTTTGTCAATAGATCCATTTTGTGCATATCCTGCAATCATGGCATTCCATGAAACCACTTTTTTTATAGGCATTTTGTCAAACAATTCATGTGCCCTATCTATGCAACCCAAGCAAATCAAACCATTAAAGTGATGAATGAGGTAAACCTTATCCAGCTAACTCTCCCCAACTGTTTAGCAGTAACAACCTTTCTAAGTAGCAGCAGAAGGCGATGGGTGATCTCGCCCTGCATACTCTGCAATGTAGTCACACAAAGTTGGTGCTAAACTCGAACTGGCAACTCGTCTCTGCAATTTCTAGGCATCGTCCACATTGAAAATGGATTGTATAGTTGACAGTAGGCGGGAGAATATGATGGTGACTGTTCGTTGGGCGGGAGAAAGAATTTTGAAAAAATTTAAAACTTAACCGTGACAGTGATAACTGTGGCTGTCGCGAGGAGGTCTCATGCAGTCAAAATAAAATTGCTGTAGAATTAATTAGAATATGTTCCTGAAGAATAGCAGCTCCTACCTTTTAGGACTGCAAATTTGAGGGGGTGAAAATGGGGTGGGGCTGGAGATTGCCCCTACAGTTTAGGAATTTTAATTGCCATTTGTCAATCATCTCAACTTTTAAGCTTCCTTAAATTTTGGAGCTTTAATTTTATGCTGAACTGCACGACCAATAAGTTCATGAGACCACCAACTTCCTTAAAATTTAGAGCTTAATATTTTAAGCTGGGCTGCATTAATAAGTTCATGGGATCACCACCTTTAAAAAATTCCTGAAAATATTCAACAGTACCCGTTGAAACTTTTTAGGAAGTCCCCTCCATGGGACCCCACCCTTAGAGTGTGCTGGTTAAGCCAGCCGCTATAAATCAATATCCAAGGCACTAGACTAAAACATCTCGAAAGCTTAATTTTTTTTTTTATCAAGTATTAACTTTTTAGGAGCTCACTACGGAATTCCTGAACATTTCATGGATTTCCGTGTTTCTAATCGTTCTCCTCGCAGGCTTTGTACTAGGAAAACCTAGCAAAACGTCCAAGATGCCCCCTGGACCAGCACCCTTGCCCATCATTGGCAACCTTCATTTAATCTCCCGTCTTCCTCACAGATCCTTCTGCTCTCTTGCCCACAAATATGGCCCGATTATGACCATCCACTTGGGTTCTCTCCCAACAGCCATCATATCATCTCCTGAAATGGCTTAACAGGTCCTCAAAACACAGGACCACATATTTGCAAACCGTCCTCCCATGGGAGATAAGGACCATCTCCTAAGCCCCCAGAAAATTTCTCAATCTCCATACGGCCCATACTGGAAATTCATGCGCAAAGCCCTTGTCTTGGAGCTTCTTTCTACCAAGAGATTGAAGTCCTTTGCGCCCCTCAGAGCCCAAGAAGTTTCTGCCATGATACAATACCATCTGCAGAATGTCATTTGGGAAGATATGCAATGAAGATGAGATGGAGGGAAGAGTATTCAAAGAAGTTTTGGATAATGTACTTGCTCTAGCTGGTGGTTTTAAGTATAGCGATTACATTCCCCTCTTGGGTTGGCTTGGTTTGCACGGCGATGGGCGAAGACAAGCCGAACTTACTGAGATTTTTCATTTGTTTGTGGAGAGAATTGTGGATGAACACTTTGAAAGAAGGAAGAAAAGCAGTGGTTCGGAGTGTGAGGACTTTGTGGATTTCCTGCCTTCTTTGTCTGAAGATGAATCTGCGGAGATCAAAATTACACGAGACCACATCAAGAAAGTTGTTTTTGTATGTACACACAACCCTCATATCTCTGTAAACTCTTTTTTTCATGCTTCTGTTTTAGGTGTTTTTTTTCCTGTTGTTTAAAATCATTATGCCTAGCGTAGGCCCAGAGTTGTCTGGGATCTATTGAGAATATTATGGTAAGAATCTGTGAATCTAAGTTGCATAGATCCAATTTTATAAAGTTGTAGGTAACTGTAAAAACAGGGGTATTGATGTAAAACAGGGTCCCAAGAATAAAAGCATATGAGGACATATCTTCCACATCCATATAGAAACAAGCCAAATATGTACGGATTTTTAGCATGTTTGGATATTGCCTTTTCCGGTTAGTAGTTAAATTATCGCGTTTTTTGGAATACTGCTTATTGTAGGTAACTTTTTATTTTGTCCTGCTTTGAAATTTATTTCATGCGTTGGCTTATTACGCTGTCAAATAATTTTTATGGTTGTGTTTATACCTTTTTTAAATTGTAGCAACATGTT
Organism: Sequoia sempervirens; assembly: GCA_007258455.2. NCBI lineage: Eukaryota > Viridiplantae > Streptophyta > Pinopsida > Cupressales > Cupressaceae > Sequoia > Sequoia sempervirens. The sequence continues at coordinate 136,507 of VDFB02102366.1, read as the reverse complement.
ATGTCTTTTTTTAGGATTTGTTAACTGCAGTCACATATATTTCAGGAAGTACACTAGAATGGGCAATGTCAGAGTTACTTAGAAATTCTTCGGCAATGATGAAAGTCCAACATGAGCTCGATTATGTAATTGGATTCAATTGTATGGTAGAAGAATCTGATCTACCTCATCTTCAATATTTGCAAGCAGTAGTGAAAGAAACATTAAGACTTCACCCACTTGTTCCTCTACTCCTTCCACATATGACTATGGAACAATCAACAATAGAGGGATATCAAATACTAGAGAAGACACAAGTTCTTGTGAATGCTTGGGCTATTGCGAGAGATCCAATTGCTTGGGAAAAAGCCGATAAATTGAAGCCAGAAAGATTTATAGGGACCCCAATTGATCTCAAAGGTCAAGATTTTGAACTCATACCATTTGGTTCAGGGAGGAGAGGATGCCCTGGAATTACCTTGGCTTTGTCTTTGGTCCATCTTGGCCTTGCACAACTATTACATTGCTTCAATTGGATTCTTCCTCAAGGGATAACTCTAGAAAAATTGGATATGTCAAAAGTCTATGGTATTACCATGCCAAGGGCAATGCATCTCCATGTCATTCCAATTCCCCGCCTTCCACTAAAAATTTATGAACCAAAAGCCTAAATATGTGGTTTCTTACTAATAGTCTACTTAGGTAGTGTGGTTCTAAATCTATGATTATTTTCTTATAGTATGCTCATTAATCCTTAAGTGTTACATAATGTTGGAATAAAGGGGATTGACAAAATTGTTTTGGGTTGGTAAGATATGATATAAAATATTTGGTTTTGACACAAAATCTACTATTCTATACTAATTGCTTACAGTTATGTTGCATGCTAAAGATGGATTGGTATAGAGAAACAAAATTCATAAATGTAAACTCTCATAAATTAAAGACAAAAATGCTCCTAATAAGTTCCTACATTTAATATGAGATTTTATATAGATGGTTAATCTAAAGATGATTGGGTAATAAAAAAGGTGCATAAAGAGTTATGAACTAAAATAGTTGGATTGAAGTTCATAATTGATAAAAATTATCATAACAAATTAATTATTTCCATGAGAAACCTTGAGTGATATATACATACTTCTCTATTGTGATCCATCCCTATAAGATGTATATTTGACTAAAATAATTTTCTCATTTAAAAGACACATAAAAAATGAGAAGGAAATATTAAATAACTAAATCAATATGTTAGTGTTTAATGTTCTTCACTTCTATAGTTTTGGTGGATGTATCATTTTGTTTTCCTATTGTTGAGGTTGTTCTTTTTGACAACTTTTGGTAGCTTTTGTTAATTCAATTTAGATTATAATTGCAACCTTAATTCGTGTTAATTCTTTATTATTTGCATTCAATTTTATTTTAATATAAAAATTATGTATGTCTATGTGTATATATGTATTATCTTTTTATTAAACTATGATTGTATAGATTTAATTTTCAATTTTTTAATCTACAATTAAAAGAATTTTATTAATATAATTTTAAAAATTGTCTCTTACACCATACCATTTAAAAATTAACAAAGAATATAATTAAACTATTTCAAATGTATATCTATACTTGTTAGTATGAGACAACCCCCCGAGACAGATAATTGTAAGTGTCGATGAATATGAAACTTCATAGGATAATCTCACACAAACTTTTCTAAATTCATATTTACTTATTGTGCATAGCATTTATAATCCTACCATAATTATATATAAAGTTAAAATGCTTTAAATGAATTTGGATTAAAGATCATGAAAATGAACATATTTATAGTATGTTTTATATAAGATAATTTTTTTAAGTTTAGATAAATAAATTAGTGGAGTATGTTTTATATATTAGATATAAAAAATTTAAGTTTAGATAAATAAATGAGTGAATTTTAGGAAATAGTATTATTGTTTCAAATAATGTTTCTTTTTTTTTGGTTGGCAACAGAATTGATTTTATTAATAAAAAAGAAAAGGATTGCATTTCCAAACACATAACAGAATCCAAAGAAAACCACCCAAAAACCAGTAATTCCTCAAAAAAAATCCCTAAGCCTAAATTTGGGCATAAGTCGAATGGAGAAGATTTGAAGAGCCCTCATCCACCATTAAAAAGCTTCCTAACACATTCCCTACAGCTTCCAGGTAGGACTCAAACCAGAACTGGAGAGGGAGATTAGGAAGCCTTACCCAAATAGAAGCCTTCTCAAAAATTTCACTAGATGGGTTAAAGGTTGGATGCCATGGTTTAAGCATCAAAGTGTGTTTTTCATCCCATTCCCAATGATAATCACACAAAACCTTCTTACTATCCTGCTCTTTTTCAAACACAACAATAAAAAAACCTTTTACCATTGGATAAATTTGAACATACCCTTCCAGAATAGGTATCCAGTAAGAAGAAATCCATTGGTGCAGCTCAGTCAGGCTTGGCCAAAAGCCCCTGAATCTACCAATCAGGCCCAACCCAGAAAACACTCTTTCATTAAAAGACACTTCTTGCTCTAGCTCTTCATCGAGTACCATTGTAATTGATTTAGAAGAGGGGAGGGAAGCTGATTCCCAAAACCCTCCCCCCAATAGCTTCCCAGACAGGTGCTTCTCTGCTTGAACATGCTCTACTCTGTCAATCCCACTCACAGACGATTTCGACCTCTTCCTAGATCCTTCTCACTAAAGAAAGCCACACCCGATTGAGCTCCTTTCTGCACTCCCTATTTCACCTGATCGTCATCATTTAGAGCAGGGTCAATAACATTTTGGCCTGAGGCCTTCCCAGCTTGGAAGATTTGATTGTCTCAGCCTTCCTTCTTACTGATATAGTCACCATCATGTTGAAGGCCTCCATTTTTTCTCCAATGAGTCAAGGCCAAAGGGTTAGAGCCGATCAAAACCCTAGCATTGCCCACCTCTTGCAGTCGACCGTTGGCGTCCATGGACTCTCGTTCCCTTTGATGGATGCATAAGAATTTATTTCTTTCAAATAATGTTTTAATTATGATGATAAATTATATAATGTGTTGAAATGTTTATTAAAAATAGTAAAATAATATAAAGTATATTCATTGAATATATTCTATAAAATAACAATTTAATTTTAATAATAATGAAAATTTTAATTTAAAATAATTTAAAGATAATAATTTGTGTAATTATAAGGTCATTCTTTATTTTAATTTATTTTTTTGTGTAAGAACAAAAATTAATTTGTGTAATTTTATAGGGTCATTCTTTATTTTTTCTATATTTTTAGTATAAGAAAAAAAATAGTACTTATACATAAGAAAATTTGTAAGAAATTTAAAATATTATTGTTGAGTCGTATGAATTTATTCATAAATATTAGGAAATTATATTTAGTGTCACGTTGTAATTTTAGTAACTAAATATCTATTAACTCTAAAGAATGTCAATTTAAATATTTATAAATATTGTAAAATGTGATAAAGTTGAAAATTATTTTTATCGTCACTAAAAAAAAATTAGATGCAATGTAGGAAATCCTCTTTGTAAGTATCCCCATAAAAATTAAGAAGTTTGATTGAAAGGTGAAAAAGCGAGCTATTAATTAAAAAGTCACTCAATTTTTCAAAATTTCGATGAAACTCTTGCAACAAATAAAGAAGACATTTTTGTAATGCTTGCTTATTTGAAACAATTATTGAAAAACATAATTCACATTATCATTATAATTTGGACCTATGGGTTAATGCACCAATCTTTGACACAAAAAAGGTGCCACATTTTGGGAAAAACCCGAAATAGACCATTTGGTGAGTGCCAAACTACTTTTCCATTTAGCGAATGCCAAACTTGGCACCCGCCAAATGGAAAAGTAGTTCCTCATTTTATTCTAAACCCATGACCCTAGCTCCTATTTTTTGCTCTTCCAACTTGCACTCACCAAAAGGAGATCAAATTTTGCTTGCAATTCTTCGTGAGGATGTTGTCAAGATGTCAAAGAGGTCAAAGAGATCAAAGAGGTATGCATTTCTATTGTTTTAATTTTGAATTTGAATTAAAATGTAGATTGAAATAGGTTTTTTAAAAGAACTTTGTTTTAATTTCCAGGAAATCAATCTCCACCTCCAAAAATTGACAATTCATAAACACCCCCTTACGAAGAGCCTCCCAAAGCAGAATAACCTCAAACCCCTATGTCAGTTCATAGGCATCCACAAGGAACCCAAGAAAATATATTAAATCAAATTGAAAACAACAAAAAAGAGATTGAAAAATTGATTGGAAGATTAACTGAGCATGTGAAACCCACCCTTATAGGAGAGGGATTGTCGAATCGTTGAAGTCAATTGTATCACATGTAGGAGAAATGAGTGAGAAAATTAATTTTTGGTCGAATAAAAGGGATGAATTAAAATAATTTTATGCTAGTGGTAAATTTCATATGCAGATGTGAAAAAAGAAAAAATTAGCAAAGCCGAATTTTGTGCCCTTTTTACAAACCCAAGAACCAACACACCTTTATCACATGCATGCAAGAGGTTTCCCATCCATTGTTGCCACAATGAATTAATAAAAAATAAGTTTTGGGAGTGGTGGTGGATGGTTTTTGACCAACCTCCAAGCAAGAACTACTAGGTACCACAGTATTTTTTGAGGGAACTCTATTGTGAGTTTGTCCTCAATAAGGTTCCAAATTATTTTGATATTTTAGACTTTCAAGGTAGAGGTGGGGCCTCCAAACATGATAGATCAGGTGCATGACATAATCCATAGTTGGCATCAAGACCCTTGGCCAAACCCATGGTGGAGCATGTCATCGCTCCTTCCGTTGTGAAGGACAGTGTTGAGGTGGAAACATTGGAGTCGATTAGTTGGCTCACACAGAGCATTGTACAGTGTCTGAGGCCTCTAGTAGAGCCTGATGTGGACAATACTTCTAGGCCTAGAGTTCCACCCCACCATTGTCTCTCTTGCAATGTTGTTTGCACATATGATTATTAGAGTGCTTAGGATGCAGCTACATAGCCTACATCAACTGCAAAGTAGATGGTTATGAAAAATGCACCGTTGAATGAAACACTTGACATTGATACTCAATTAAAAATCAACAAGTTCATTCAGTTATGATTATTAAATTCTATTTTTAAATGTAAGAATAACTAAATTAGTAGAATCAATATGATGAAAATTCAGGGTCAGAGTGTTCATGATATGTGCACCATTCTTGAAAGACCTTTATTTTTTTTCGACGTTGAGTCCACAAGTATGCAACTAGTATTAAAGAAATAATTATTGCATGTGAATAGTTGAATGTTATTTTAATTATTGTCTCATAACACACTTTGGATACCAAATAGTTTGTTGGTGGACCTTCGAGCTCCACACCTCACTATTGATGCACTCAAACAACTTTCACTCAGGTAACCTTTATTTATTAATGGTGTTGTAAAACAATGTTAGCTAATTTTGGTAATTTTGCATGCACAAATCTAAAATAATGCTTGGAACTACATGAACTTAGATAACTAGGTTCTTTAAAGTGATGGGTACAGAAGAATTCATTATTATTTTAAATAATGCATCATATATTTTGGCTTTGAACTTGTCATTTTCACTTTCCTTTCGATCTCAAACCCTTTCACATATTAATTATTATATATTATATCTCTGTCTTTGATGATAGCATCTTCTTTATGATTGAAAACTATCATTTTCATTGTTTGAGATCAATCCATGTAGTTCATTGAATTCAACTAGCATCTATCTACAAAGACATTATAATTCATTGTGTTGTGTGATTGTGTTTTCAAATCTCAAGGGCATGTTATAAGATTGTACATTCTCTAATACCATTGACATGGTTGTAGCCTCTTCATTGGCCTTGACCAAGCATGTTTCAAGGATTATCTTGATTTCTTTACTAGCATTCTCAATTCTATCTTCCTAATATTCTATCAGGAGATTGCTTATGAGTCTTTGAACTTCAAATTCATTTTCCTCTAGTTTTCTACCTATCCTTTCAACCTCCTGTTTGTGTTGTAGAAGGCGTTTTCTTCATCCTTATGTGCCCAAGCTCTATAAACTCATTATCCTTACATTCATACACTTCAATCTTCTATTTGAATTCAATTCTTAATAACCTGATGTTATCTTCACTCTTGAGTTGCATTTGATCCTCTATCTTCTTCATTCTTTTCATTTCTTCAATCTTCATTCTTAATTAGTTTAACTTCTTCTTCTTCATGTTCCAATTTCCTTTGCAATGCTTGTTGATCTATCTTTGGTGATTGTGGATGCATATTACTTTTCAGCAAACAATAATGCCTCACCCTCTTTTGAGTGTAATATCTTCTCAAAACCTTGAAGATGTCTCATTTTGACTATCTTTTCTACTATATCCTAGAGCTTACTTCTCACTATCTTCATCCCTTTGTGTAATTTCTACCCTTTTTTCATGTTATGATAGTATTTTTTTCCTATTTATGACTTTCCACCATCATATCTAACAGTCCATTTATTATTGCCACTGGAAAAACTCATGTAGTGTCCATTTACCATTCTTTATGAACATGATTAGGAGTCTACCCTTAACTATTAAGAGGATTGTATTGGGCCAAGACGGATCTAATTTTTGAGTCCATATACGATCTAAGTGTATATTTAAAAAACACACAAACTCCAATAACAATAGTTGCCAAGCCAAATAGAAACACACACATTGTAGCACAACCAACCTTTGCTTGTTTTCTTGCTTATATGCAAGTATCATGGTCTATTATATATAGTAGGCCATCTTTACAACTATATATTCATAACTATCCCATGTGTTTTTTTTTTCAACTATAGTCCGAGAATTGACAAGCATTCTTTTATTTACACTCATATATATCTTCACAATTGTTGACATCATCTTCCTTAAAATCTAGGACACTTGCGTCTACTATTTTGTATTTCCAGACAAGCAAAATATGACTATCCATCCTGGGTACTGTGCCAACAACCACTATTATTGATCTTGCATGATGATGCATGATTTGGATTATTCTTGTGATCAAGAATAATGAGTTCACTTGAAGTCTACAAATATAACTTCTCACTATCATAATTATGCTATCATGGTGACTACAACCTTTATTTGCATCTTACTCATGAGTTACCCTTATGCCTCTACCCCTTATGGTCATGATCGTTGTCCTTGTATCTATTTGTTTTGAACATTGGGGTGTAAGGGTGCATGTTTATGTATATTGAGTTGGATGCCCTATATGAAGCATGATATTTGAAAGCATGTCTCAAATGAAACTTCAACCATGATATCCACACCAATATCTCTATTACAATTATGTTCAATAGAATTCATGTGTTTCATGATGCACTGAGAAAGTAGCCCACAACAGGATTCATAAATGTGTATGTTGGAAGAATGAAGAAGAATCCCTTCGGTGTGTTGTCATTGATGCCAACATTGGTTGGTAATAGTTTTTTTAATCCAGAAAAAATTGTTTCTGTTATTTTGATCTGGTAATTTGGTCTGGAAATGCTCTCAATAGAAGATCACTCCATGATATTTTAATTAGATTTATCTCTCTCTCTCCAAATACTCCAAGGATGTTTTGAATTTTAATTAGATTCCTCGCCTTCCACTAGAAATTTATGAACCAAAAGCCTAAAATTTGTGGTTTCCTACTAATATTCTACTTAGGTAGTGTGTTTCTAAATCTATGATTATTTTCCTATAGTACGCTCATCAATGAGTTACATAATGTTGAAATAAAGGGGATTTCAAAAATTATTTTGGGTTGGTAAGATATGATATAAAATATTTGGTTTTGACAATAAATCTAGTATTCTATACCAATATCTTAGAGTTGTGTTGCATGCTAAAGATGGATTGGTATAGAGAAACAAAATTCATGAATGTAAACTCCCATAAATTAAAGCCAAAAAGCTCCTAATACATTGTTAAATTTAATATGAGATTTTATATAGATGGTTAATGTAAAGATGATTCGGCAATAAAAAACGTACATAAAGAGTTATGAACTAAAATAATTGGATTAATGAAGTTTATAATAGATAAAAATAATCATATAAAATTAATTATTTTCATGAGAAACGTTGAGTGATATACATCTATATTGTTGATCCATCCCTATAAGATGAATATTTGACCAAAATAATTCTCATTCAAAAGACATGTAAAAAATGAGAAGGAAAAATGAAATAACTAAATCAATATGTTAGTATTTAATGTTCTTCAATTCTATAGTTTTGATGAATGTGTCATTTTGTTTACCTATTATTGAGGTTGTTCATTTTGAAAGCTTTTGGTAGCTTTTGTTACTTTGGTCTTGACTATTATTGCAACCTTAATTCATGCTAATTCTTTATTCTTCGTATCTAAATTTATTTCAATATAAAAATTATATATGTGTATGTGTACATGTGTATGTTTATGCATGTACTATCTTTTATTAAATTGTGGTTGTATAATTTTGATTTTTAAATTTTTAATCCTTAATTATAAGAACTTTACTAGTATAATTTTAAAAAATTGCCTCTTATACTTGATAGAAAATATACATCATACCACTTATTAAAAATTAAACAATAAATTTAATTAAAAAAATTTAAAATAATATTTCAAATGTGTACCCATACTTGTCAATATAGGGTAGCCCATTATGAGACACCTAACTATAATTTTTGATGAATATGAAACTTTTTAGGATAATTTCACACAAACTTTTCTAATATCCTATTTAGTTATTGTGCATAACATTTATACTCCTACCATAATTATATATAAAGTTAAAAAGTTTAAAATGAATTTGGATTAAAGATCATAAAAATTAACATTTTTTCTCAGCAAAAGGCAAGAGCAAAAATGAACATATTTAGAGTATGTTTTATATTAGATATAATTTTTTAAAGTTTAGATAAATAAATGAGTGTATCTTAGGAAATAGTATTATTGTTTCAAATAATATTTTATGTTTTAATTACAATGATAAATCATATTTAATGTGTTTCAAAATATTGATAATAAAAATTACAAAATAATTAGAAGTATATCAATTGAATATATTTGGGGGAAGGGATATGTATACTAATGTATTGGGAACCTTGGCTTAACATATGTTAAACATGTTGCAATTTATTTTTCAATATAATTATAGGGATCTACCCCTTCTAACTGAGCTTATTAATAAAAAATTAATTAATTAATTAATTGAATATATTTTATAAAATAATAATTAATTAAAAAATTATTTTAAAATAATTTAAAGATAATGATTTGTGTAATTTTTAGGTCATTCTTTATTTTCTCTATATTTTTAGTGTAAGAACAAAAATAATACTTATACATAAGAAAATTTGTAGGAAATTTAAAATATAATTTGTTGAGCCATATGAATTTATCCATAAATATTAAAAAATTATGTTTAGTGTCATGTTGTAATTTAGAAACTATATATCTATTAACTCTAAATGAATTCCAATTTAAATATTATAAATATTTATAAAATGTGAAAAAGTTAAAGATTATTTTCTTATCATCTCTAACCAAAATATAGATTTAATGTAGGAAACCCTCTTTTAAATGCCCCTTATGAAAATTAAGGAGCTTGATTGAAAGGTGAAAAAATGAGCTATTAATTAGAAAGCCACTCACTTTTTCAAAATCTCAATGACACTCATGCAAAAAACAAAGAAGACAGTTTTTGTAATGCTTGCTTATTTGAAACAATTATAGGAAAGCATAATTCACAATATCAATCTTAAGGAAAAAGTATTCAATAAAACACTATGAAACCAATTGGAAACACTAGATATCATGGTTACAAATCTAAATTCGAAAAAAAAAGAATTTTATCCTTCATGGGAAAAAAATTATGTTGTATACAGTGAGCGTCACTCCTTAAAAATGGTGTTTACTGAAAAAAAACTAGTTTTCAAATGAGATGGAAAAAGAAGTGCAATCTAATTTCAAAATTTTTGAAAAAAAATATATTTAGAATCTACAAAAAAAATGTCACAAATCACTAGTTTGCATCACCTTCAAATTCCTCACAGTTTAGCTGCTATAGGTGCCCAAAAGTAAAGATTTAGTTAGAAAAAATCAGTTCAGTGTCCAGTTTGGCCAAAAATTGTAAACCAATATTGTGGGATCACCCATTATACTTTGGAATTAAAAATATAACATTTTGAACCCAAATAATTCCTTATTCTTAGCTTATTTAGTCCTATTGGGTCCAAAATGTACTCAAGGAGTACCTTGGAAAAGGTTACATGGGCGTGAGAATTTCTTTATCTTAGTATAATTCACATTTTATTCTAAAAACCTTGGTAATGTTTCCCTCATTATGGTATTATCTATTGGAGTTTATTCCTCAATCCTATAGCTCCAAAAAATCACATGCAATCAAACACCTATCACAAATAGAGAGAAAAGTAGAATTATTGTAATAGTATGGGCTTTATTGATGTAAACATAAAAAAATGAATAATAATGAATGTAAATAATACAATTAAGTACCTTTGATAAATGATAAAGAAAGCCTAGATGAAACCCTAGATGATGATTAAATTAAACCATGACATATGTCCTAATCCTATGTCTCGAAAAAAAAAAGAACATGACCTAAGTAACCTTAAGTAATTTATAGTGTTAAAAGAGACCTAATAATCAAATAATTAATTAGGAAAATAACTTTTTACTCTAACAAGTGCAACTTAGGGAGAAGCTAAAACCTTTAATGATAAATGCATAAAAGAAAAAATGGGTCCTAACAACAAGGCTTGATGAGGTACCCATGCACAAATGAAAAAAATATCTCACAAGTGGACAAAAGGAGAAAATATCACAAAAAAAATCCTCTAAACAAGAGAAAGATATGCAAAAGTGAATGAAGGACTCAAGATGACACCCAAAGGATAACTTCCATCACAAATACAATAGATATTCCCCTCAATAGGAGAGAAATTATATGAAGGACTAAGAAGCAAAAGCACTAGTTGAAAGTGTTGAAACTGGAGCAACACAACACAAGACTACAATTAACCACTTAGAAGAGGAATTACAAGATAAGAAGAAGATTTTATCGTCAAAAAGAAAAGGAGATTAATCAATGTTGTTGAGAGATGTTGAGAGATTAGAAAATGAACATTTGTAAGAATTTGAATTCGTTCAAAAAGTTGAAGTCTGATATTTTGCACCTCGAGGCTCAATTACTAAATGTTGAACTTACCAATAATGAACCTGTAAGGCATATTGAAAGATCAAAAGTGCAATGTGGTGTTGCATAACTTATAAAACTCTAAATTACATGAATGGTAAATATTGAAAGTGCCTTCCATTACACTCTTGTTGTGAAATGCAAGCTCAAAAGGGAGTTGTGGGGGTTCAGATTCTGAAGCAAAGAAAAACGCCATTCAATTCTTCACAGTGCCTACTAGCTAGTTTCCTGCACTTGTCACATGTGTTATGGTATGGAGAATGGACACTCTTCTTTGGCCTTTGAACCCCTGCCACTCCCTTCCAAGCTCACATGAATGTAGATAGTGTGTTTTCCAACATTGAAAATAATGTGACCGTTTTATTTGTTCCAATCAGATGGAGAAATGGAAATTCCATTTTGAGTGTACAAAAGAGTTCTAAAATTTGAAGGTGGACTTCATTACATTTTTGGAGCATACAAAACAAAAAAAAATCATGAGGAAATAAATCAGAGACATTGTGTTTCCAACACTGCAAACAATGTGAGCATTTTATTTGTTCCAATCAAATGAAGAAAGTGAAATGCCATTTTTACTATACCAAAGAATTGTTCTAAAATTTGAAAGTCAACTTCATTACATTCTCGGTCATATAACGAAACAAAAATTTTCATAAGGAAATAACTGACATGAGACAATTTGTTTTCCAATGCTGCAAATAATGTGAGCATTTATCTGTTCCAATCAGATGAAAATAAGGAAATGTCATTTTGAGTGTACCAAAGAGTTTCATATAACTTCATTACATTTTTGGAGTGTATGAAACAAAAACTTTTCATGAGGAAATAACTAAGAGGAGACAGAGTGTTTTCCAATACTACAAACAATGCGAGCATTTTATCTGTTCCAATCAGATCAAAAAAGGGAAATGTCATTTTGAGTGTACCAAAGAGTTGTTCTAAAATTTGAAGGTGGAATTCATTACATTTTTGGAGCATACGAAACAAAAAAAATTCATGAGGAAATAATTGAGAGGAGATAGTGTGTTTTCCAACACTGCAAACAATGTGAGCATTTTATCTGTTCCAATCAGATGAAAAAAGGGAAATGCCATTTTGAGTGTACCAAAGAGTTGTTCTAAAATTTGAAGGTGAACTTCATTAATTGTTGGAGAGTGCGAAACAAAAACTTATTATGAGGAAATAACTAAGAAGAGACAATGTGTTTTCTAACACTACAAATAATGTGAGCATTTTATTTGTTCCAACCAAATCAAAAAAGGGATATGCCATTTTGAGTGTACCAAAGAGTTGCTCTAAAATTTGAAGGTGGACTTCATTATATTTTTGGACCATACGAAACAAAAAAAAATCATGAGGGAATAACTAAGAGGAGACAGTGTGTTTTCCAACATTTCAAAAATGTGAGCATTTTATCTATTCCAATTAGATGAAAAAATATTTTGATTGTACCAGAGAATTGTTCTAAAATTTGAAGGTGGAATTCATTACATTTTTTGAGTGTACGAAACAAATATTTTCATGAGGTAATAACTGAAAGGATACAATGTGTTTTACAACACTGCAAACAATGTGAGTATTTTATTTGTTCTAATTAGATGAAAAAAGGGAAATGTCATTTTGAGTGTTCCAGAGAGTTGTTCTAACATTTGAAGGTGGACTTCATTACATTTTTGGAGCATACGAAACAAAAATTTTCATGAGCAAATAACTAAGAGGAGACAATGTGTTTTCCAACACTACAAACAATGTGAGCATTTTATCTATTCCAATTAGATGAAAAAGGGGAAATTTCATTTTGAGTGTACCAGAGAGTTCTAAAATTTGAAGGTGAACTTCATTAAATTTTTGGAGCATACAAAACAAAAACCTTTCATGAGAAAATAATTGAGATGAGACAATGTTTATTAATGATATCAAGTTTCCACAATCCATAATATTCTTTGCAATGATTTCTGGCCTTAATTGTGTAAGAATTTTTGCATCAACATTTCGGATCACACTCCCTGATCCATCATCAAGATGAGAGCAGAGCTAAAGAAGGGAGACAATGTGTTTTCCAACACTACAAACAATGTGAACATTTTATTTGTTTCAATCGGATGAAAAAACAAAAATTCCATTTTGAGTGTATGAAAAAGTTCTAAAATTTGAAGGTGGACTTCATTACATTTTTGGAGCATATGAAACAAAAAAATTCATGAGGAAATAATTGAGAGGAGATAGTGTGTTTTCCAACACTACAAACAATGTGAGCATTTTATCTGTTCCAATCAGATGAAAAGAGGGAAATGCCATTTTGAGTGTAGCAGAGAGTTGTTCTAACATTTGAAAGTGGACTTCATTACATTTTTGGAGCGTACACAACAAAAAAAATTCATGAGGTAATAACTGAGAGGAGACAATGTGTTTTCCAACACTATAAACAATGTGAGCATTTTATCTATTCTAATCAAATAAAAAAGGGAGATGCCATTTTAAGTGTACCAGAGAGTTGTTCTAAAATTTGAAGGTGGACTTCATTACATTTTTGGAGTGTACAAAACAAAAACTTTTCATGAGGAAATAGCTGAGAGGAGACGGTGTGTTTTTCAACATTACAAACAATGTGAGCATTTTATCTGTTCCAATCAGATGAAAAAAGAGAAATGTCATTTTGAGTGTACCAAAGAGTTGTTTTAAAATTTAAAGGTGGACTTCATTAAATTTTTGGAGCGTACAAAACAAAAAAATTTCATGAGGAAACAATTGAGAGGAGGTAGTGTGTTTTCCAACACTACAAGCAATTTGAGCATTTTATCTATTCCAATTAGATGAAAAATGGAAATGTCATTTTGAGTGTACTAGAGAGTTGTTCTAAAATTTGAAGGTGGACTTCATTACATTTTTGGAGCATATGAAACAAAAATTTCCATGAGGTAATAACTAAGAGGAGAAAGTGTGTTTTCCAACACTGCAAACAATGTGAGCATTTTATCTATTTCAATCAAATGAAAAAAGGGAAATGTGGGTATGTGCAGGATCATGATGGGCCAAAAAGTGGCAATGGGAAAAAAATTACTTTTTTCATCGACCCAAAAATGTGAAAATCCCGAGTTGAATTTTGTTTGGCTTGGGTGTCAAGTACATTGCTCCAAAGCAATGCCCAAACCAAGATTTACATATCAGATATCCGATTTGAGGTGCCTATAAATATATAACTACGGGCTTTTAAAATCATTTCACTCATTTTGACAAGTTGTGGGCACATAGTGAGGAGTTGCGAATATCATATATCCGATTTGAAAGGTAAGATTTTGAACTTTTTTGTTTTAATTGATTTTTCAATTAGATTTGTATAATTTTATGTAGTTTTTTATGGATTTTTTTTAAAAGTAGGGTTTTTGATTGATTTTTATTAAAAACTTGAGTTTACAATGGATTCTTATTAAAAATTAATGTTTTTTATGGATTTTGATTAAAAAATAGTGTTGTTTATGTATTTTTATTAAAAACTAGAGTTTGTTATAGATTTTTGTTAAAAAGTAGGGTTTTTTTAATTTATTAAAAACTAGGGTATTTTTACAATAATTTCATTTATATTGTGTAATTTCAATTAGATTAATTAGTTTTTAACTTTAATTAGGCATTATGGCTACTGAGAATGAAAATGCACAAATTCTAAGCGATCCACCAGTTGAAAATGAAAATGCACAAATGCTAAACACTCCACCACCTCCGCAACCATCAATTAAAGACTTAATTGGTGAAAAATTGCAGCAATTGAGGGGAATTTGTGATGTTTATAAGAGAATACCTCGATTATTCGAGATGACAAACACATTGAAGGAAATAATTAAAAATATAGAAACCCTCTCCACCCAACATAATGCCTTTCATTCGTGGCGAGAAGACATGAGGGAATATTACACATGTGGATTGTCTTACGATGATATGAAAGATCTCAGAATAACCAAATCCTAAATAGCCTCTTTATTTGTTAACCCCTGCATCAGTTTGCCAATTAATGTTAATAAACCAAAACTTTCTATAAAATGGTGCACGAATAGGGACATTGTAGATAACTTTTGGGATCATTGGTGTATGGTTTTTGATAAACCACCGAACAATAATTGTGATATACCATTTTACTTTAAATTAAAAAATTAAATGTTGGGTTTGTGTTAGGGATCATGTCAATTACTTTGACATTAAACCCCTCCAGGGCATTGGTGGAGGTATGCCCTAGGATAGACCAGGGGTGGTTAGAGTAGTCTCGCACCCATATGTTCCCCCTCCTCCCCTTCATCTACCACCTCCAGTATATCATCCAAATATTATGCAGGATGCAGCCATACATACTATCCAAGCTATTCACTCTTTGAGTGGTCTTTTGGTTTTGCATGCTTCTACAGTAGCTTAGCCACATTCTAGTGATGTTGGTGATGGCTCGAGTGTTGTTGCATCCTCCTCCTCAGGTCCACATATTTGTGTGCCACATACTTGCTCTATGTGCCACCAGATATGTTTGGGTCCTCTTGTACAACTTGTTGAGCATCCCTTGGACACTTTGGATTATGACGTCCATGATGTGGACATTATAGATCAGACGCAGGGGAGTGGAGTGCACCCTACAGAGTCCTCTCCTGCTAGAGAGGGGGATGTTGGAATAGTGACACATGTAAGATTTAAGTTGTAAATTCATAACTTTCATTTGTTTTTAAATGAATATTAATAAGAGATAATATAGAGTACTAATATTTATTTACATGGTCTATTTAACAGTTGATGTCTGAGGAGGAGCTTGTACAAGTGACTGATAGCACCCTTAGGGCCATTTCATTTGGCCTCGATATGCACACAGTATATATTTTTGCACTCACTTGTTTACATTTTTTTATTATATACTTGCTTGTAATTTGAATTGTCATTAATGAAATTATATAACTTATATGTTTATCTTATTTTCCTCTTGTAGGAAACACCTAGTGCAAGCGAGATGTTGCGTTGTCTAGACTATGGAGGCGCAATGTTAGATAAGGGAAAGGTAATTGAACTCAAATTCGATTGAATTAAGATTTTTAAGATCTTTTATTGATTATACATACATCAACATAGATTGGTAGTTTCATATGTACTTGTCATTTTTATGTACAGATAGTTATGAGCTATACAACGTTGTTGACAAGTGCCACAATGCCTGAAGGAGTAGGTATTGGAACACCTTGAGGAGGTGTCGAAACACCTAAAGGAGATAAAGAAAAGGATCAACCTAAAGAGGTATGTGTTTATTTTATTTTATGTTTGGTAAATATGTTCCTATTACCAACAATTGTATGCTAACTTGGATCAATTTTATTTTTTTGTTCACATATATAGATTGACATTACAAAATTTGGTTTGGGGCATATTCTAGGACTCCTGACCCTTTGAAGAGACCTATATTTCAAGTAATCAAGATTTGAATTTTAGAGTTCAATTATAATTCAATGTATATTGATTTTGATGCTAATTATTTGATTTTAAATTATATAGTATAACTAATCTCAATTGTGGTTTGAATTTTTCTTGTGCAAATACCTTCAGAGCCAACGAGTGCTTCAAAGAGGCTCCATTTTGATGATCCACTAGTAGTTTAGGATGAGATAAACATTTTGGCATGTAACTTTTGAATAGATATCGAGATGGCATATGCCACATTTTGTAAAACTTTGTTTGATTTGGCGTTGATGCCATTTTTGTATATGGACATACACTTGATTATTGGATAATTTGATATATGGAAGTTGACAATCAAAATTTAATTTCTTCCTCATGTGCATGATTAAACTCTTTGAAAATTTAATCAAGTGAGCAATGGTTAAATATCAATGTACAATAGCATAAAAAAGAATGGTTATATTATGTAGTTTATATTCATATCGCTGATTACATTGCATTGCACATCTTTCAAACTCAAAGAATTACTTCACATTGCATAACTAACAACTAGATGCTGATAGATGAAATTTTTTCAATTACAATATAGATTTTACAAAGTCAACCTAAGCAGTTATGCAATTACTTCACATTACATAACTAATAACTAGGAGTAGCTATCAATTGCATTTGCTTGTCATGGAATTCTATGAGACCGCATTTCTTTGAGGCATTTTTTCAAACAGTTCATTGCCTTGTCTATGCTACCACATTTTACATACATGTGTACCAAAGCTTTTTATCAAACAATTCACTAGCTTGTTGCTATGGCTAAAAGCCTAAAAAAAGTGCTTTCAAACAAGCTATGGATTGATGCAAAGTGGGGGTGGAAACCATTCAATTTTCCAAACCAATGAGTACCAATCAAAATTTCAAAACAAAATCAGATGATCTACTCAAAACTCCAAACCTTACTATGCTTTCCCTTATAGCACTAGCAACCTGGTTTAAGGGATTCTTCAACCCAAGTTTCCAAGACACACAAAAAAATTAGTGAATCAAAAACTCTTTTCAGAGTTACACAACATATGCGAAAACTACCCTTGACTCCTTTGGACCAAATTTGAGAACCAATAGCATACCCCTGTCCTAGGCTAGTGAATTAGCCCTCTTTTACAAAGTGAGTGCCCTTTAAACACTTGATCTTCACAAGAACACCCCAAGCAGTCTTGATTTGTGTCATCAAACAACAAATTCTAAGATTATTCTGCAGCTACAAGTCCTTTAGCAGGTTGTCCCATGAAACCCTCTATTTACATGCAAATGCATAGGGTTTATTGAAATCCCACTTGCACAACTCCCCTGACCATTCCACTAACTCAAAAACCTCTATTATGACCCCAATATGCTTAAAAATTAAAGAGATTCCCCCACTCTCATTGATTTTAAGAAACCCCAGGCTAAAAGCTCCATTTTCATGCAATTTAAGCAATGATTTGCTTAGGACAGCAACTCCAAGACTCACAAATCATTTCCCCTACCTTAAATGGACCTACACACATTCAAATCATATTGTACATAGCCTCTCCATTGAGCCACATGAAAGGTACAATAGGTGGAGGGCTTCAATAATTCAAAATTTACTCAAAATACAAAATCTAGGTTCACTACCTGCCTTCATAAAACTTGGCACAAAAGTCATGAAAAGAAAGCACTCAAACCAACTTTAAAGGGGTCACAAACCTGCTACACCCTCATTTCACATGCTATGCATCCATTTTCTTGCTGTGTAGGGGCCGAACAATGGAGAAAACACAATTTTTTTTTGCAGAAACCATAGTTTTTTCAAGGTAACTGTTACCCAGGTTTTCACCCATGGCTCAATCAGGTAGAGCCCACTGAGAAAGAAGAAAAAAAATCGTACATTTTTAACCTCCCTATGTTGCATTCATATATACAACTAAAATAACTTGACAAACCACAACTACAAATCATCACATTTATATAGATGCATGAAACATAAGAAGATTTTTACAAAAAAAATCTTCTGAAAAAGTTATTTTATTGAACGAAATATTCATTTAACTCAGACAAGCTGTGAGTTTAACTTTTTCTTGCTTATTCAATACAAAGCAATATCAACATATACATGCATAAGTAAACAAATGAAAATAAAGTGCATATAGGGAGGGTAACCAGTCATTGCCTGTGAATGACTAGTTATTTGTTGAAGTCTTCTTGGTTGGCTGTCGTTCAATTGTCCTGGTCTATTCCTAGCTCCTTAAGGTTCCCGTTTCTTGCAATTAATCAGAAAATGTGTTAGAGCAGCACTCTAAGCAATGAAAAGTTACACACCATACATGTTCATTTACCCATACATGTATAAGTTAGTCTTGATCCACATTTAATAAACATGTGCATTACAAGTGTTGCCAGAAAACCATTAAAATTGTCAAACACACTTGAAATGCACATATGTTTTTCTAATCTGTTTGTTTCATGTGCAGCTACAGGTGTAGATATGACTTAAATAAAATATGAGTGGGGATAAATGTGACTCCCATGAGGGTTGAGCCCAACTCATAATTTATGCACAACCTTTTAGGTACATTCAAGTGCATTCAACACAGACTACATATCAGAAATCTACAACAACTTTTGAGATATAAACTGCAATTATAATGTGGCAATGATAGGTACTTGCTCACTAAAACAATCAAACTGCTCTTGTCATTATGTAAGCTAGAAGGATATCATGAAAACAATCTTGAAATCATAAAGAGCACAAAAGGGTACAATCTTCAAGAGACAATCATAAAATTTCCCTTTTATAGCATTACCAGGGTTAATGAAGACAACTAAAGCATTTAATACAAAGACAAATAATGCTTTCTCTGTCAATAAACAAATTAGTGACAATGTCTTCCATTTCACAAACGATGATAAACAGCCATCAAAGGGTATGCATAAAATGATTGTTCCAATCCATACATGGTTGAAGGTGGCATTTATATAATCAATAGTGCACAGGAAGGATTATATATGTATTTTGTTTATCTTTCACTGTAGAAGAGCACGACCAAATACAAGGAGCCGCTACAAGAATAGTTCAATGTAAATACCCAATACTTGTGCTCAGCTTTAAAGACAACATTAACACATTGATGAAATATAAGTAGCCATAATGACCTTGCATTGTTAGAGGACATTGTTTCTTCATCATAGAGTTTTTTCTAATTGAGGACAAACTCAATCAAGGAGACCTTTTATGTTGTTTTGTTTCAGGTGGTCTCATCAACTTATGAGGACAGTCATTTCATAAAATTATCAAAGATGTTATGTTATGAGGCAATAAGGATGACAGTGCAATACAAGTTGTGGGAACAGTTCAATGGAGCAAATGTAATTTAAAAAGACAATGTTGCTAAAGTTATTCAAGAATGCAACAAAAATAAGCAAATTTGATCAGGAACAATCATGTTCTAAAGATTAAAGTCAACAATTATTATGAGTTCTATACACAATTCTGAGAAATGAGAATTTGAAACATTTATTTTCATTATTCAAAACTTGCCAACAAACAACTGGAAAAATGCTTCTACATAAATGAAAACAGTAAGATTTTTCTTTTGTATAGAAAAGAAGTATCAATATTCATGCTACAGGAAGGAAAAGTGGGAACCCCTCTATTGTAGGTTTGAGTTTTCTAAGCACAAATTCAAGGTTCCAGAATTCCTAAAAGAGATGTTATCTCATGGAATACAATGATTGCAGAAATAAACAAAATGAGTTTTGCAAGGATGCTCTCAAAATCTTTGAATTAATGAGGCACTTTGGAACGTATCCTAACATTGTAAGTTTTTCTTGTGTTCTTTTGGCATCTCAAGCAAAAAAATGAAGTTTTCTTTGTGCAAAGAATCAACAGGAAAAGATATAGGCGCTACCTGTCATATTAAGAAAGTTTTCTTTCAATTTTTTTCTAAAGAAGAACAACTACAGAAAGAAGAGAGGGATTTTCATCACAAACCCACAAGGAAAATTAATTGACAGAATATGGTCGACTAAAGGAAAGCAAGATTTTCCAACTATCTATGACAACAGAGCAAGTGAAAGTGAGTATTTATAAAGAATACCCAGAAAGAGAAAGTCAGGGCTTGAAGGCATTTTTCAGTAGATACAATAAATAAGCAACAAATTAAAATGCATCTGTAATCTGTGGAAGCGACCATGAAGCCCCATATTAGAATGAAATAGAAGGTTTTCATTCAAATTTATTTTCACAAAAATGCTTACCAGTATTTTTATCTAAGGAAAAAATCAACTGAAGATGTTGGTCGAATGTTTTTGGAGCTCAAAATCCACTGTGAAAATCCTCCCCCAAAATTCCAAACCCTTATTACTGGCGGCGCTCTCTTTTGAAGCAGTAAATAAAAATGAAGTTTACATTCATTTAAGGGTTTGAGAAACCCAAAAGGCACGATGGGAGGAGGTATTTTTGTGCCTTAAAGTTTTATTTTAAAACTTCATGCATGACATTTCCATGTGCTTTATATTTCTTTTAACATTTCCAAAGACTTAGTCCTTAAGATTTGGTGTTGGGTTTTTATTTATTTTGCATTTGAGGCAAAATATATAACTTTTTTTAAGTGAAAAAAATATAGCCACTTTAAATAAAGGTTATTTATAGATGCAAAATTCTTTATTTTTACATTTAAAATTCATATTGTAAATCATTTATTTAAAGTGGTGATTATAAATCACTTTTCAATAAATGATATTCTAAATGTAAAAATAGAGATGTCATGGCAATTTTCAAAGGAGATAGTCAAAAGGAGATATAAAGAAGATTTAAAGATTTTGCTTAAATCTCAGAGGAGATATGCTTGATTTGAGCTACATGAGAAGAAATAGGGGGAGGTTGATACAGTTCACCAACATTTGGAGTGATTTTAGGCATGTTGACTCAGTTTGGAGCTTTTTGGAGTCTTTTTGATGTGTCATCATATTGGACATATTCAAATTGGACTTTTCCACCTATTTGGAGCCTTTTGGGTTGAGATTCAGTTGCTATTTTTTAGGCTTTTTGAAGGCTTACGGATTCAAGAGTTTCTAGATGCTATTTTGATGGATCTTGTTGGAAGTTGAGGGATATAGTCTCTTATGTGACTTCATTGTAAGGATTTCTTGCATATTTTCTTCTTTGTGACTTCTATGAGTCCTTAGAGGAGAATATTAAATTTTGTAACTCATTTACAAACATTGTATGGTACAATTTCACCTTTGGAGATCAATAAAGAAAGAAAATTTTGCCTTCTCAGTTATCTGTTTCATTGAGTGTGTTAAATGATTGATGAATTTACATGTGAGTTTTCTTACTCCTTGTTCATATGTCTCATTAAAAACACCTTTATGCAAGGAGATATGTATGTTGCAGGTTATAGGATATGTTGGTGATGCAAATAGATTTAGTTGTGAGAAGAATTTATCATCCTTCTAGGACTGTATGTATCATAGCTTTCTTATGAAATATTTATGCAATAGCATATAAGTATTGAGTTGTGCATAGCAACTTTTGTTGATTGATTGAAAACTGTGTTAGACAACTATACAAGTTTGAACAATCATTTAGGTGTATCACCATAGGAATAGTTTTTCAGTTCATGCATATCTTTCTTCCCTTTTCCTCATTAATTAGTAGTTTAGGTGATACCAATAGGAGCCAACCTTATCTGAAGGTTCATTTCAACTTTAGGTGACCCACAACCTTGAAATGATCCCATGTTTCTCTGAAGTATCAAGTTCTGCAACTTGATAAGGGTGCAATTTTAGAAGTTAACAATAACTCAATATGATCTTATTGATTCTTCACAAAATTGCATTCATTAATCCCCAAAATGAGCTCCTCAACCTTTTTTAAGACTCTCCCCCACACAAAACAACCAACCAACTCCCAATAACTAACTTACAAACTAAGTTACTAGTTCGGGTTCGGGTTCGGGTTCAAGTTTGGGGGTTCGGTTCGCCAGTTCGGCTAAATGTTTTTAGGGGGGGGGTTTGATTCATTTTTGGTTCGTTAGTACAAAAAAATGTAAAAATAATATATATATATATATATATATGCAACCTAGAAGCATGAATTGGGATTAGAATATCACATAACATCATATAAACAACAAAACCACCATAAACTTGAATGTCATTTAAAACATGCATGATAAATATTCATCGTTGAAACTTGAATTATGGTAGCTTGATATACAAAGTCTATTGATGCTAGGGTTCAATTTGTATGATTTTGAAAAAAGAAGCCAACTGAGTAGAGTTATCAATTTTCTTCAGAAATCATAAGAATTTGTTTAGTACACTAGCCATTTTGATGTCGTCTTGCAGTCTCAAACATTATTTTTTATCATTGTTACATTGGTCTTGAGAGTGGTAGCTTAATATAGCTCCATAATACAAAATTTGGTTTACCTGTGCAGTGTAACAGTGGCATAGGCAAATTTTTCTTTGAAAGAACCAAAGGGTGACTGCACAATTGAAGTGTAAACACATATCTTTTTGTAATATTAAGGATACTTTTTTAATCTTCCATGCATTTCTAATTGAAAAGGAAAGGTCTTTTGCCTAATATGTATGTAGCCATGCTTTTGACATTGTCAAAAAGAGAAAAACCTCCCTAATGATGCAAAGGCATGGCCAAGCAGTTCATACTTTCCACATGAGAGAAGAGAGATGTTGGAGAGTACATCAAGTCAGTGAGAAAAAAAGTTTAATGTGTTTTAGTTTGTAGTACTCTTATGTTTCTCTATAGATGTGTGATAAATTCTTAGTTCAATGATGCAAAACAATTTTTGAAAAAAGAAAGTTGTGTCACAGTTCGCTTTCACAAAAATGAATGAAATTACTTCAAACCAAGTTTGTGAAGAATTTAACTCTATTTCCCACTAGATTCCATTAAAAATAAAGCAACAAGCTATGGTCTCATGGCTTTTTTTCACAAAAAAATTAGTGTTGGAGTTTGGTTGGAGACTGAAAACTACTTGTAAGGGCATAAATAAATCTTGTTCTACAACTCGTATGACCAAAATGACTATTCCATCACATTTGGATGGTTAAGTTTAGGTTAGGTATGGTCCCCTTTCGTACCCAAGCAGGCCGAAGTAGTTCGACCTACGTTCAATTGAAGAAATCCCTTAAGAGTCCAAAGTGCAAAAGGGTAGCAATTTGTAACGGATTGTTTCTTCGAAACCATAATGCCTAAATTTTTTTTGTTTGAGGCTATAAGATCGTGTTGGGCCCCTCTACAATAACCTCTCTCAGTTTTTGCTATTTCGGAGGCATTTTCCCGTGGTGACAAGTTTTTAGTTGAGGGAAAAGTTGTCAAATGTAAGCAGTGTAAAGTTGCAAAGTGGTGCAACATTAATTCTACAACTCGTACCACCAAAAAAAATATTCCAACACATTTTTATGAGTATGTTTAAGCTAGGGATGGTCCCTTTTTGCACCCAAATACACCGAATCACTCTGAGCTACATTGGACTAACGATTTCCCTTAAAAATCCAAAGTGCTAAAAGGCAGCAATCTTTGAAGGGCTATTTCTCAGAAACCGTGATGTTTACAAACTCTCTATTTGAGGCTATAGGATCTTGTTGGGCCCCTCTACAATAACCTCTCATTTCTTGCTATCTTGGAAGTGTTTTCCCGTGGTGGCAAGTTTTTAGTTGAGGGAAAAGTTGTCAGATGCAAGTAGTGTAAAGTTGCAAAGTGGTGCAACTTTTATTCTACAACTCGTACGACCAAATAGATTGTTCCAACACTTCCGGATGGGTACTTTTACACTAGGGATGGTCCTTTTTTGTACCCAAATATGTTGAATCACTCCGAGCTACATTGGATCGGCGATTTCCCTTAAGAATCCAAAGTGCTAAAAGGAAACAATCTTTGAAGGGCTATTTCTTGGAAACTGTGACATTTATAGACTCTTCGTCTAAGGCTATTGGATCATGTTGGGCCCCTCTACAATAACCTCTCTCAATTTTTTCAATCGCGGAGGCATTTTCCTGTGGTGGCAAGTTTTCAGTTGAGGGAAAAGTTGTTAGATGCAAGTAGTGTAAAGTTGCAAAGTGGTGCAACTTTCATTCTACAACTCGTACGACCAAACAGATTGTTCTAGCACACTCAGATGGGTACGTTTACACTAGGGATGGTCCTCTTTTACATCCAAATATGTTGAAACACTCTGAGCTACATTGGACAGGCAATTTCCCTTAAGAGTCCAAAGTGCTAAAAGAAAACAATCTTTGAAGGGCTATTTCTCAGAAACCATGACATTTGCAAAATCTTCGTCTAAGGCTATGGGATCATGTTGGTCCCATCTATAATAAAATCTCTCATTTTTTTTCTATCTCAGAGGCATTTTCCTTTGGTGGCAAGTTTTCAGTTGAAGGAAAAGTTGTTAGATGCAAGCAATGTAAAGTTGCAAAGTGGTGCAACTTTCATTTTGCAACTTGTACGACCAAACAGACTGTTCCAACACATCCAGATGGGTAAGTTTACACTAGGGATGGTCATCTTTTGCACTCAAATACACTGAATCACTCCGAGCTACATTGGATCGGTGATTTCCCTTAAGATTCCAAAGTGCTAAAAGACCATACCATCTATTGTATGGTCTATAATAGGATGGTATGGCCATGGTAGATGTTATTAGGACTATATAAGGTGACTATGTGGGTTCAAAGAGCTATAAAGGTATGTAGTTGAGTTGGTGAGTTACCATGCATGCCAAAAATGAGTAAAATTAGGTGAAAAATGGTGGTTACAACTTGCTAATGTCAATCAAACATGGGGCAACAAGATTTAAGGTTGGATCAAGCTTGTGCATGTCCTAATAGAAATGTTTGATGAGTTTATAGGGTGTGGCAAGGTTGGAAACATTGATTTCCTTAAAAACCTCATGAAAGTTGCTAAAAATGAGGGTTTGTTGAAATAGAGCTTTAGAAAGCGTATCTCACCAAAAAAAATTGTGGTTTTGGTAGTTTGGTAGGTTGTTTAATGCTGCCCCATTAAAATTTCAGCTTTGGAAAGTGTTTAAATATGAGTCTCTTTTTAAAATGGGCCTATTTTAGTGAAGTTGCACCCAAGTTTGGGTTTTAGGATCAAATTGGAGTTTAAATCATCTTTAATTGTAATTGTGTTGTTTAAAGCCACCTAGCTCTTGCATCAAAAAAATCTTACCCAATCAACTTGAACGTCATGCACATCCAAATACCTTGTTTCCACTTTGCTAGATCAAATACTCAATTACATTGGAAATGACCTTCACGTGACCTTTTTACATTTTTTTTGGCAAAAGTGGCAAGCCACTGTAATTTATTATATATAAATAGGAGATATTACAAAACCTAGTTCATACATGCATACCAATAGGAAAGAACTAGGAAGTAAACCTTTGGTTGTAGCTTGATTAAGTATAAAAAGTTACTAGAGAATTGTCCCAATAACACTAACAAAGCATACACCTGTATGACTAATTTAACCTATGAGTTTCCAAAATACATACCCCTTTACATTTTAAACATACCCTTTATACAATGCTAGAAATTTGACCCATATTTTAAAAAACATCACTAGATATAGATTATTCCCATACACAGTTATGACCTTTTTACATTGTTCCACATTTGAAAATTCAAATTTTACAAAATTTTCCTATTGGAGGCATTCAGGGCATAGTCTTCCACAATAGTAGTATGTTCACGTTCTAAACTGACAAGCACATGTACAAAACATCAAGGTAGTAGTTAAACTACATACAATAGAAAAGATGCTTAGACTAAAAGACGCTTAGAATAACCAATCTATATTATTGTAATTTGTCGCATAACTCTTCAAAAGGATCAAAGCTGGCTATTGTTGCAGCAGGTACATGATCAATCATGCCAAGAATATCACAAAAGTTGTCAAATGAGAAATCTATATTGTCACAATAGAAAATATGCTTAGACTAACAAATCTATATTAATCTAAACAACCTGATTGATGATGAACTGATAATGCAAACTATAAAAGATGCTTAGAATAACCAATCTATATTATTCTAAATAAAACAAAATATGATGAGATGGTAATGCAAATTGTAAAAGACGTTTAGAATAACCAATCTATATTATTGTAATTTGTCACATACCTCTCTAAAAGGATCAGAGCTGGCTATTGTTGCAGTAGGTCCATGATCAATCGTTCTAGGAATATCACAAAAGTTGTCAAATGAGAAATCTATATTGTCACAATAGAAAAGATGCTTAGACTAACAAATCTATATTAATCTAAACAACCTAAATGATGATGAATTGTTAATGCAAACTATAAAAGATGCTTAGAATAACCAATCTATATTATTCTAAATAGCCTAATTGATGATGAGATTGTAATGCAAACTATAAAAGACGCTTACAATAACCAATCTATATTATTGTAATATGTCGCATAGCTCTTTGAAAGGATCAAAGTTGGCTATTGTTGTAGCAGGTCCATGATCAATCGTGCCAAAAATATTGCAAAAGTACATACAAAATATCACTATTAAAGACGCCTACATTGCAATAGTATACAAAATATCAGTATTAAATAAAGAACACTAATGAACTTAAGCATAATGAACATAAGCATTGTACCTTCCATTCTTGAAAATGCTATTCAAGTGTGCTTGAAGAGTTATCTCTTTGCTTAAGAGTATCCAATATTGCTTCATGATCAGCATTACTAAGTGTCCATAGTTTTTTTGTCTTTGGTCTAGCATGATGCTTCAACAACTTAACATTTGTTGCTATAACAAGGTGCAAATACATGAGAATGGTTTTGTGTTTCTCATAGTCTTCAAATGCAGGTATGCCATTCTTTCTAATCATGTATGTTTGCAACCAAGTTCCTACAACCACAATTGAAGGTCTATAGGATACATAAAACCATCATCATCTTCCATCAATTGTGTTAGCTTATGCTTTACCCGCACACATCAAGCCAACCAATAGTCTGATCTCTCTTCATTCCCCTGCGGTGCAACAACTACAAAAACATGTCCTGGCTGTAATAGATCTGAAATCTACTCGTAATCAATTAAACTTTCCATTGTTTCATTTCTCATGGATATTGTTTGAGAGAAAGGAGTTAGATATTTTGGAACCCATGTATCCACCCACTCACTTGACTCACATTGATCCCACTCGCATTGAATACAACTCTGATAAAAACAAGCCAACTCTCATGTCCAAATGGTCCATGTGCCTACACCTGAGCTTCAAAATGAATGCATCTTTGAAGAATCTTTGATTATATGACAATCCAATCTACCTTCCACTGTACCCTCCTCAACCAACCAAAAGAATTTGTGCACTTTCTGAATCAAGTGTCCCTCTCTATGACAATGTTGAACTACACCAATCAACAATAGAACGTGCATCACTGAATTTTGCTCCTGAAATCTTCAATTGCTCCTTAATTAGAGCTCTCTTTACACATGCACCTGCTCCATCATGCTCCCCTTTCCCATTCCCACCTTCAAAAAAACTTCAAATATGAGGTACACCCATCTCTACATGCATTCTACTCAACCAATAAAACATACGAGCATTCTTGAATTGACCCGTGCAATTATTTGACCAAATGAGATGTTGGCCCAATGCTATATCATGCTCCTACAAGAACTCAAAAAAATTATCGAAACAATGTTGGACATAATCAGACGAGTGATATCTATCATCACTCATATAAAAATGATACTCTCTGATTATCTTTTGATCCTCCTCTGTACTATCAAGTGCATGTCTAAACGTTATGTGGACAAAAATAGCAATCTAAATGGAATTGTAATACTAAGATTGTACCTCATTTTGTGGTTGCAATGTGTAGTTTTCTACATATTCAACCACTGATATAATAGTGTCAATCGAGTGCTTACACATCCTAAATTGTTGATCCAACCACTAAGACCTATGACTATGCCTTGCATAATTGTAGAAAAGATTGTCCTTAAAATCTAAAATAAAATCAACAATGCTACATTCTTTTGTAACCAACTCACATCTAGAGCCTTCACCTTCACTTTGCAAAGTATATTTGACTATCTCATATCTCTATTTCTCAACAAGCTTCTTTCCAAATTCATGTTCGGAACTCTCATGAAAACATTGAATTTTTTTGACAAGCCACCACATTATGAGCACTTCGCATTTAAACAATCATTTCTATAGAAAAAGCAACCATCATCTCTAGAACATAAAAAAATATCTATCAAGTCCCTTGATGATTTTGGAAGATGCATTGCACCACACTCCTACAACATTTCATTAGTATGCAAAGTAGAATGTATATGGCATAATAGTTCATGGTACATTGAAAACTCCACATGGTATTTGCAACAACAAGTATTACGAATCTTAAGAGGCACACAATAGAATGACATCATACTTTCAAAAGTCTTTTACGATATTTCCATAGTTGGATGTGTTTCAATAAATTTTTGAACAACATTGTTTGGCTTGATTCCAAGAAATGTTTAGGATGCTGTGTATAGTCTCAATTGCCAATTCTTAACTTTAAAACATCCTTTGCATTGGGTGATACTCTAGAGTTCATGCCAAAATTGTTGAATTACGTGCTTTACATTATTGGTTAGCTTCTTATCAACATGTGGAAGCCTCTCGACAAAAGCCCATGTATCATTTTGAAGAGGATCATCTATTCTTTCTCTTCTTGTGAGTGCTCTATCCAAATTTTTATGATTTATGTCAAAATCAATACAAATTTATCTCATAAAGCGAGCCTTTTTCAATTGATGGCTTACTATGATGGTTTTAATGACTCTCCAAGCAACTCTATTATCCTTTTCCTTGTTATTTTTTCCAATAGACTTGAGAGCATTAAATTTTTTTTGACATTAATAGAATTTTTTTCAGTCTTCTTGTTCACACGAATCTTCAATTTGGCTAGCAAAGGTCTCATCTTTTGCATCTTTAGCAATTGTACAAAAAGTTGGCATTACTCGGTCAATGTCTTATCACTAAAATATTGGTTGAAAAGTCTTGTAGCCCACAACCGAACAGTTCGTGTTGACCTCTTTCCTTCAAAATTGTTTATAATGTTCTCATCAATTTCAAGTAACCATTTAGGGGTTCTTGAAGGTCTTGAATTTGGAATGTCTTTCTTCCACACAAGGTTTTTCATTTCTCATGTAATTTGGTGAAACATAATTTACACTTGCTTCAATATTATGTTCAAAATCTTCATTTCCAACAATTTCACCTTGAACATTTTCAATATCAATTTGAATAATTTCATTCCCAATTTCAATATCATGTTCAACATCTTCAATTCCAACATTTTCACCTTGAACATATTCAATTTCCTCTTCACTTGAAAGACCATAGGGCTCAGGTTCACCAATATTTAACATACCTTATCTTCTCTTCCTATGACCTTCTCTACCTCTTTGTCTATATGCTTTAATTTGTTCTTTTGTAAGCTTTCTCTTACATTATTGCTTCTGACGACTGTTGTTCCCCATTATACCTCATAAAAGATGCTAAAAAATCATTGCTTATGACAAATTTGAGTAGAAGATGCCCCAAAAAGTTGATCTTTGTCTCTTCCTGTCTGAAACCATGCATTTGTCACCCACAAAGCCTACAAACAGAATGTAGGTTCCGTTGGAATGCACAAAATGAACCACATGGGGTTTTTCTATGGCCCACAAATTTGATATCGGATATAATTTGATATCCGATACAATCTAATATCTAATTTGAAAAACATTTTAAAATGTTTTGTAACGGTATGATTTTGATGAGGGCGCAGCCCGAGACTTAGAAAATAACCCACAACAAGAGAATAATTTTATTATTCAGAAAATTGAGCTTCTTACATGTAGAGGATCTCAAATCCCCAAGTTCTACAACACATGCAAGTTACAGAAAGCTACAGAATCACCCTTTCGCAATATGCGAGCTTGTCCCCAAAAAGTTACCCAAAAATTAGAAAACCCGCCCATAAATAGAGCTCCTCATTTGTTTGGAGCCAAAACAACATTCAATTTGAGTTTAAGTGGTTTGGCACCAAAAATTTACAACATGAAGTTCAAATTTCAAAGAATATTTGCAATTGTATCTTCTAG
>VDFB02102366.1:34696-99847 GCA_007258455.2 Sequoia sempervirens | reverse complement strand
TTTTTTTTACCCAAAATTGATAAAACGAAAAAGGTTTGTAAAGGAGCTCTTAGCTTTCCACCAATATAAATTATACTTTACTTTGAATGTAATAAATAATTATTATTAATTTTCTAGTAGAATTACGACTAAAGTCCTCGGATTGGAGCACCCCATTGAAAACATCTTATACCTTCAAACAAGATCACATTTTTGAATCTAAAACATGCATCACATTCTATGCTTTACATACTATAGGATTAAAAAAAAAAATGAATTTCATAAAGTTTTGACCAAGTTAAGGTGGTCAAACATATGAGTTTTTATATATTTTTAAAGTTGTAATAAAAAATTCATAATTAATTATTTACTTGGAAATAAATTACAAAAAAATATGCATCACATCCGGACATGAGTCCTCTACTTATATCTAAAATCTTATAAAAAATATTATCATTTTATTATGTTAGGGTGGTCAGACAGACACCTACTTATTTCTTCCCTGAAATTTAAGTACTACTGCATTGAAATTTCAATTTTTCACTAAATAGATTTTTTTTTAAGAAAAATAAACCTAGTAGTTTAGAAACTACATTCAATTTGCCACAGATTATATTCTTACGTATTTTTGAAATAATATAGATAACTTATTAAATTTTTTACGTCAAGTTACCTAACTCTGATTTTTCTGAATTTTCATTGCCACTTAAGGACATGTTTTTTCCATGATGATCCTACACATACCCATATGATTTTGAGTGTATGAAAAAGTTCTAAAATTTGAAGGTGGAATTCATTGCATTTTTGGAGCATACAAAACAAAAAAAAATCATAAGGAAATAACTGAGGGGAGACTGTCTGTTTTCCAACACTTTAAACAATGTGAGCATTTTATCTACTCCAATCAGATGAAGAAAGGGAAATGCCATTTTGAGTATACCAAAGAGTTGTTCTAAAATTTGAAGGTGGACTTCATTACCTTTTTGGAGTGTACAAAGCAAAAACTTTTCATGAGGAAATAACTAAGAGGAGATAGTGTGTTTTCCAACATTGCAAATAATGTATAACAACACTATGGGTTGCAGGTTTTATAATACCTAGTGTTTTCCAATTTCATTACATTCTTACTATCTAATTCACAAAAGGTTCTAAAGACAATAAAAAAAATACCAAATTAAGGTGAGCGGTGACTTAGCAATTGGGTTATTACTTGTAAAGGGCTTTAGAATAGTATGTGAGTTGCCTAGTTTTATAACATGCATTGTTTTCAAACCTGGAATTTTACAGAACAATATGAATGTTTCGAAAATCTTTTGTTATTTAGATAGTACAAATGTAATGAAAGGCAGCTTCAAAATTTATAACAAGTCTTGCGTAGAATAAAATTTGTGTTTTAATTTCTTAATATGATCCAAATATACATGCATAGTATGATTGCAAGTTGGAAAACACAATGGGAGGTGAGTACATAATTTATGAAACCTCCAACCCACACAATGTTGTAAAACCCTCTACACACTGAGGGTAAATGAAAACACTTTGTTTTCCTGGCAGTGAAAACCCATCTTCACAACGAATAACCATTCAATTCTTCACAGTGCCTAGGTAGAAGGGAAAAATGACATATTTTTGGTAGATATACATACCTACTAGCTAGTTGACTATGCCTGTTACATGCATTATGGTAGGGAGAATGACCATTTTGCTTTGGACTCTGAACCCCTCCAACCTCTACAACCTTCAAAATGAGAATGCCAAAAATAGCGACATTATGGGCTTTATGTGGTTTTGAAAATATATCATTTCATTGCAGAAACCACATTGCATTTTCCAACCTGGTTATATATTCTTCATGGTTTCTGGTTTCTCTAAACGTTATTCAGTTATTTCACTCATATTTTCACAATGGGTTGTCAGTTATTTCATTTGGCTTCCTCTTAAAGTTTTGTGTTGTAAGAACATTCAAATAACAAAATTTTAAAACCAACAGATAGGAGGAAAATGGCGACAGTCTGGGCTTTTTCTAATTTCAAAATTATGATTCCAAATGGCCACGTTTTGGGCTTTTTGTCCATTCCAAATTATGATTTTGAAAACCCCCTGGTGTTGCCTCATTTTCCCAACAATGGGTGATGGCACGTGCCTAAATGTTCATCTGTCAGCATAGTCCATCAAGTCTTTCTATTGGAGTTTAGCTTCTCCCAATTAAAATAGCTAACACAGGTAATGTTTGAAATATTGGGAAGAACCTAATTGGATAAATGCTAAAAATCTCTAAGCATTTCACTAATTGGTTGAATAGTAGGGGAGAGGACCAGTAGTTGTTTATATAATGCCCAATAGTTGTGACTTGACTACCCATAATTAAACAAAATGTATTTCTTTGATCTAAAAAACAACCAATCATGTGATGCCACATCAACGCTAACTACCCGTGATGTGAATGCACAAGTGTTGGTCTCACCTTTTTTTGGGGCCTTTTTGGACACCTTGACAAAAAGCATGCTGATGTGGCATCGTGTTTGATGATGTGGCCTTGAAATGAAAGTTATAAGCAGGGGACTTGACAAGTAAGTTGCTGTAAAAAATTGGGAGTGATTTGAAATTTCTATGTAAGATAATTAGAAGTGTGAAATTAAGGTGCACAACTACGGGTCCTCTCTAGTGAGGAACAAGATCAAATGGTACATGGCAGCGTTTTCACCAGTTATATGGTGCGTAACAAAAGTTTTTTAATTGGCTATTTATAGCGGATGGATAGATTCATCCTCTTTCTGACTCTTCTTTATATGTAAATGAGATACATCGAAGGAACAATAGTTGTGACTTGACTACCCATAATTAAACAAAATGTATTTCTTTGATCTAAAAAACAACCAATCATGTGATGCCACATCAACGCTAACTACCCGTGATGTGAATGCACAAGTGTTGGTCTCACCTTTTTTTGGGGCCTTTTTGGACACCTTGACAAAAAGCATGCTGATGTGGCATCGTGTTTGATGATGTGGCCTTGAAATGAAAGTTATAAGCAGGGGACTTGACAAGTAAGTTGCTGTAAAAAATTGGGAGTGATTTGAAATTTCTATGTAAGATAATTAGAAGTGTGAAATTAAGGTGCACAACTACTGGATCCTCTCCCCTAGTGAGGAACAAGATCAAATGGTACGTGGCAGCGTTTTCACCAGTTATATGGTACGTAACAAAAAGTATTTTTTTTTAATTGGCTGTTTATAGCGGATGGACAGATTCAGTCCTCTTTCTGCGACTCTGCTTTATATATAAATGAGATACATCGAAGGCACAATAATTTAGTGAATACCACCGAGGAAAAAGGTTAGGTTGTACGTGGGACCATTTAAACCTGTGAAAACATTAAACATTTTCGATTCCATCTTCTTTCTACTATATGCTCTATAAATCAACATCGAAGTCCTGACTATGGAATTCCATCTTCTTTCTACTACCCTGCTATAGAAAGCTTAGTTTTTTATTAACTTTTTTGGTGCTCACTATGGAATTCAACATTCCATGGATTTCCATGTTTGCAATCATTCTCCTCGCAGGCTTTCTACTAGGAAAACCTAGTAAGAAGTCCAAGATGCCCCCTGGACCACCACCCTTACCCATCGTTGGCAACCTTCATTTGATCTCCTGTCTTCCTCACAGATCCTTCTGCTCTCTTGCCCAAAAATATGGCCCGATAATGACCCTCCACTTGGGTTCTCTCCTAACAGTCATAGTATCATCTCCTGAAATGGCTAAACAGGTCCTCAAAACTCAGGATCACATATTTGCAAGCCGTCCTCCCATGGGAGATAAGGACCATATCCTAAGCCCCCAGAAAGTTTCCATATCTCTGTATGGTTCATACTGGAAATTCATGCGCAAAGTCCTAGTCTTGGAGCTTCTTTCTCCCAAGAGATTTAAGTCCTTTGCGCCCCTCAGAGCCCAAGAAGTTTCTGCCATGATACACTCCATACTACACAGCCATTGCCAATGAGAACAGTGTCATCAACCCCACTTCTGTAGATGTAACCAGGGAGGTGAATTTTCTGACTAACAATACCATCTGCAGAATGTCATTTGGGAAGATATGCAATGCAGATGAGATGGGGGGAAAGAGTATTCAAGGAAGTTTTGGATGATTTACTTGCTATAGCCAGTGGTTTTAAGTACAGGGATTACATTCCCCTGTTGGGTTGGCTTTATTTGCACGGCGATGTTCGAAGAAAAGCAGTGGTTCGGAGTATGAGGAATTTTTTTGTATGTAGAAAGAAAGTTATTTTTGTATGTAGAAATCCCTCGTATCTCTGTAAAGTCTTTTTTTAATACTTGTGTTTTAGGTGTTTTTTTTTTCCTGTTCTATTGACAATATTATGGTAAGAATCTGTGAATCTAAGTTGCATGGATCAAATTTTATAAGTTGTAGGTAACTGTAGAAAGAGGGGTATTGATGAAAAACAGGGTCCCAAGAATAAAAGCATATTTATACATATCTTCCATATTTACGCCGAAGGCATGTCACTCTTTGAGCTTTCCAAGTTCAATTTTACCATCGACGGTGCGAAAGCACGGAGGCACTTGGCAAGGTTCTCCATCTCTCGACAACCGTTGATCGTTTCACTGGCAAGGGCTGGTCGCGTTCGCCGTCTTCCTTCCTCTCCATACGGGAGTTGGTGTCCAAAATATGTGCGTTTAATGTCGCATTAACTTTCCGTCTAGAATATCTTTCTGTTAATAGCTGCCTTAGTTTCCTGACCTTTTTTTATCAGCGACATCCAAAGATTTGTGCAGAATCTGGAGGTAAGTCGTATTTTTGTCGCCCTTAATGGTTTCCATGTTAATTTATGTAGCTTGGATAGGTGTCTCCATTCCCAAGAAGTGCTTATTTAATTATTTAATTATTTTCTAGAGACTTCTAGAAAGGGCTGAGTTGTCTAGATAATTATGTAATTAAATAATTGTTTCCTCTAGAGACTTCTAGAATCCAGTTAGTTAGGGTTGTTAGAGTCTATTTAATCTTAGCCATTGATTGAGATTAAATCATGGCCATTGGTTTTCCAATGAGAAAAGTATAAAAGGGGATCAATGGGCAATTGGAGAACATATACAAGTAGACTTGCAGTGATAGCAAGTAAATTTGCAGTGAGAGCAAATAGTCTTGCAGTGTTAGCAAGGGCGCAGTGATAGCGTTGGGGATAGTAGCTGTGGAGTTTTAGCAGGAGAA
This sequence comes from Sequoia sempervirens, assembly GCA_007258455.2. Taxonomy (NCBI): domain Eukaryota; kingdom Viridiplantae; phylum Streptophyta; class Pinopsida; order Cupressales; family Cupressaceae; genus Sequoia; species Sequoia sempervirens. Next base: position 94,638 of record VDFB02102366.1, on the reverse strand, counting down.
ATTGAGGGAAGAATATCCGGAGAAGAATATTGCCGGAGCTCTGCCAGTAAGAGGCAAGCAGTTTTTGTATTCCTTAATTTGCTGAAGTTTAAAATAATTCCTCATCTGCAGTAGTGGTTTTCCCTTCGGGGTTTTTCCACGGACAATTTGTCCAAAAATATTGTGTTCATTATTGTGAATGTTTTCTTCTCTATTTCTGTGAGTTTTATTGGTGAAGTTGTAGTTGTGTTATTTTTCGATATTTGCTGAGAATTAATTTTCAGAGTCAAATAATCTATGTATTAGATAGGAGATTAATAATTAGTAACTGCAATAGAATTTTCACATTCCACTCCATATTTTACTGCTTCCCCTGCCGCTAATGCTTTTAGCCCCTTTACTGTGAACAGATTGAAGTAGCAAGATTAAGCAGCAACAGTACACAACTTGGGGTTTCCTGCAAATTTCCTGCGATCTCTGACCATTTTCTCTCATTGGCATCATTGACACGTCGACACAATTTGCGCAGAATCTGTAGGTAAGTCACTTCCCATGATTTCGTTTTACTGTATTTTTTTAAGCTTCTGTCGTAGTTTGCGTGCCTTCTGTGAAATGCGTGAAAAGGTCCCTTGTCTTACACAGATCACTATAGGCTTACCTTGGAAAAAGAACAACGTGTTTCCATGTGTAAGGAGGAATAGTGTCTTGTACTACGTAATTTAGCAAGAGCGTGCCAGGAGGTATGTGGAAAGAGTGCCCGATACAACCTTAGGAAATTGAAGTAATAGGCTAAATCATACTCATGGTTGAGGCAAGTGACAGCTAATTATGCTCATTCATAAAACTTTTCATCAGTCATTTACTTTCTAAAGTTTTAGTGTTTAAAATTTTAGAATAATAATAACACTAATAAATAAATAAATATTCAGTTATATGTTTTAAATTTACCACAATTATGGCTTTTAATTATGAAAAAAATGGTTTTTGTTTTATACATTTGTGTAATACATAAGATCTAATGATAGATCATTTAACAATTATGCATTCACTTAGAAAGATTGAAACACGACTAAAACAAAACCATTGAAACACAACTGAAACAAAACCATTGGATTTAAATATACAAAATACTATTAATATACTGCATATATTATATATTATAATATAATCATTATTAAAATCTAAAAAAATATTCTATAATTTATATTAAAATAAATAATTATATACATTAAAATAAATTATATATATGTTTAAATATGGGGGGGGCCTAGCTCTCGGTTGGCTAAGTAATTCTGACTCTAGCGGTCACAAGTTCTAGTCTCCCGATCATTAATGCTAAGGTGTAGCGCCCGGTATGCGATCCGCGTTAAAAAGTTTTACCAAAAGCCGCGGTTATAGGTTAGTGCTACGATTCTGCCCTCTAAAATATATATATATATATATATGTTTAAATAATAAAAAATTTAAACATATAATTTATTATTTAAAAATTAAGAAACCTGCCATAAAAAAAAACCTACAAAAATATTATATAATTTATATTAAAATAAATTATATATGTTAAAACACATTATTTATATATAATAAATATATTATAATATTGTAATTATTAAAATAATTAAAAAATTAAACATATAATTTATTATTTAAAAACTAAGAAACCTAAAAACTCCTTAGATTTCTTCCTATAATCTCCACATTGGAAGACAAATTCAAGCATAAGAAGATAGCAGTAAGGATAGAATATGAATAATATAAATTATATATGTTAAAACAAATTATTTATATATAATAAATATATTATAATATTGTAATTATTAAAATAATAAAAAAATTAAATATATAATTTATTATTTAAAAACTAAGAAACCTAAAAACTCCTTTGATTTCTTCCTATAATCTCCATATTGGAAGACAAATTCAAGCATAAGAAGATAGCAATAAGGATAGAATATGAAATTAAGAGCATGTTGCAATTAGTGGTAGATTATCACCAGAATTGGGCTTTCACTTTTTAAACCACGATGATCATAAATAAAAACTTTGCTTGCTATTTGAATGTAAGTATTTTCTTTTCATTAGTTAAAACCCAAAACCTATCACTAATTGACCTTCCACAACTCTTCAGTGCACCCATTGCACACGAAGATGCCATTGCTAGTCTACATCCATATAGAAATAAGCCAAATATGTGACAGATTTGGCATGTTTGGATATTGCCTTTTTGGGTTAATATTTTAGTTATTGCCTTTTTTGGGATATTGCTTATTGTAGGTAACTTTTTATTTTGTCCTGCTTTGAAATTCATTTCATGGGTATGGGTTGGCTTATTAAGCTGCCAAATAATCTTTATGGATTTTTTATTTTTATCTTGGTGATTTTTTTAAAGATTAAGAGATATAAATCTAAAAAAGTAGAGGTTCATATCATCTTAATTAATATTGTTGAAGTACAAAATTCTAATCATTTTTAATGTTTGATTTATTATATGTTGTGTTTATATCTTTTTAAAATTGTAGCAACATGCTATGTCTTTTTTCAGGATTTGTTATCTGCACCTATAGATACTTCAGGAAGTACACTAGAATGGGCAATGTCAGAATTACTTAGAAATTCTTTAGCAATGACGAGAGTCCAACATGGGCTTGATTCTATAATTGGATTCACTCGTATGGTAGAAGAATAAGATCTACCTCATCTTCAATATTTGCAAGTAGTAGTGAAAGAAACATTAAGACTTCACCCACCTGTTCCTCTACTCCTTCCACATATGACTATGGAACAATCAACAATAGAGGGATATCAAATGCCAAAGAAGACACAAGTTCTTGTGAATTCTTGGGCTATTGCTAGAGATCCAATTGATTGGGAAAAAATTGATGAATTCTAGCCAAAAAGATTTATAGGGACCCCAATTGATCTCAAAGGTAAAGATTTTGAACTCATACCATTTGGTTCAGGAAGGAGAGGATGCCCTGGAATTACCTTGGCTTTGTCTTTGGTCCATCTTGGCCTTGCATAACTATTACATTGCTTTAATTGGAGTCTTCCTCAAGGGATAACTACAGAAAAATTGGACATGTCAAAATTCTATGGTATTACCATGCCAAGGGCAATGCATCTTCATGGCATTCCATTTCCTCGCCTTCCACTAGAAATTTATGAACCAAAAGCCTAAATATGTGGTTTCCTACTAATAGTCTACTTAGGTAGTGTGTTTCTAAATCTATGATTATTTTCTTATAGTATGCTCATTAATCCTCAAGTGTTACATAAAGTTGGAATAAAGGGGATTGCCAAAATTGTTTTGGGTTGGTAAGATATTATATAAAATATTTGGTTTTGACACTAAATCTACTATTCTATACCAATAGCTTAGAGTTGTGTTGCATGCTAAAGATGGACTGGTGTAGAGAAACAAAATTCATAAATGTAAACTCTCATAAATTAAAGACAAAAATGCTCGTCATAATTTCTACATCTAATATGAGATTTTATATAAATGGTTAATCTAAAGATGATTGGGTAATAAAAAAAGTGCATAAAGAGCTCTGAACTAAAATAGTTGGATTGAAGAAGTTCATAATAGATAAAAATTATCATAACAAATTAATTATTTCCATAAGAAACCTTGAGTAATATACATACTTCTCTATTGTGATCCATCCTTATAAGATGTATATTTGACTAAAATAATTCTCATTCAAAAGACTCATAAAAAATGAGAAGGAAATATTAAATAACTAAATCATTGATTTGTCAGTGTTTAATGTTCTTCACTTCTATAGTTTTGATGGATGTGTCATTTTGTTTTCCTATTGTTGAGGTTGTTAGTTTTGACAAATTTTGGTAGCTTTTGTTAGTTCGATTTAGATTATAATTGCAACCTTAATTCATGTTAATTCTTTATTATTTGCATTCAATTTTATTTTAATATAAAAATTATGTATGTACATATGTGTATATATGTATTATCTTTTTATTAAACTATGATTGTATGGATTTAATTTTCAATTTTTTAATCTACAATTAAAAGAATTTTATTAATATAATTTTCAAAATTGTCTCTTACACCATATCATTTCAAAATTAACAAAGAATATAATTAAACTATTTCAAATGCATATCTATACTTAATATTGCATTAGCACGCATAGCGTTTGTACTCCTACCATAATTATCTATAAAGTTAAAAAGCTTAAAATGAATTTGGATTAAAGATCATGAAAATGAACATATTTAGAGTATTTTTTATATAAGATAATTTTTTAAGTTTAGATAGATAAATTAGTGGAGTATGTTTTATATTAGATATAAAAAATTTAAGTTTAGATAAATAAATGAGTGGATTTTAGGAAATAGTATTATTGTTTCAAATAATGTTTTAATTATGATGATAAATCATATAATGTGTTGAACTGTTGATTAAAAATAGTAAAATAATTGAAAGTATATTCATTGAATATATTCTATAAAATAACAATTTAATTTTAATAATAATGAAAATTTTAATTTTAAATAATTTAAAGATAATAATTTGTGTAATTATAAGGTCATTCTTTATTTTAATTTATTTTTTTAATATAAGAACAAAAAATAATTTGTGTAATTACGCCGAAGGCATTCCCTCAATGAAGTTTTCGGATTCATTTTCTCTATCAACGGTCAAAATAGGATGCAAGAGCATCTATAATAGGTCTTTACCATTCATTATTTCTTCTCATTTTTTACGATGTCTAGTTTGTGCATTTAATGTGGCTAGGAGTTGGAGTTCGAAAATCTTGTGGCTTCCATCGCGATCAAGGCACGAAACAAACCTTACATCGCCACACTCATCACAGGGTTCAAAATGCCTGCCAAGCAATGCAAGGCCATTCCTTTAATCTTGCCTGTCCACTTTGCACAATAGTTTTTTATCGCCAGCTGTCTGGTGAACCCTTACACTCAAGCGCAGGTATGTTCATTACTACTGGCAGTGCCTTATCACATGATTTGCTACATTTATGGCACGACTTGACTGCTAATAACTACTCTTCTCTCATAGACGTTGCATCCTACCTGCTCCTTCACACCTTCGTACAGTTTTCTCTCCAGCGACCAACAAATATCTTATTTGCACAAATGTCTTACTTGCAGATATTCTGTTCCATACTTATCTGCTAAAGACACATAGATTGACAGTTATCTGCACTGCACTGAAGACATAAAGATCATCAGAAGTTTACTTCAGACTTTGGAGGCGCTGCTTCACTTTGTTTTCAACCGGGTCTGCTTCTAATCTTTCATTTTTTTCATTTTAATGTATCTTTTTGCGATTACCTTATTTTTTTATTAAAGCTGCAACACATACAAATTACTCTCCAAATTAGGGCGAACATCCAACAGAAAGGGTATATGCCAAGTCTAACAAGAAAGCTTAAAAATAAATACAAGGATTGCATACAATCACTACCTGCTACACTAGCATCTCCCGCACCAGTCCTCTCACATGTATTTTCAGTTCTTTGACCAGATTCGTGGTAAATCAATTCTTTCTTTTTTTTCTTACAGAGTCTATACATAATACCCATGCCCACAGTTTATTATTTTACCTTCACTTACCTGTTAGAAATCTAATTATTTATTTATTATAATAGGGTTTTTCCCTTGCTATATAGAAGTAAGCTACAAACAAAGTTGTCAATGTAAGAAAAAAAATCCTTGCTTATACAGAGTAAGATTTTTAGCCTTACACTTGCCATACAATTTATAGTTCTCTGTTGCCACTGGCAATTCACTTCCAGAGAAAAGGGTATATATATTCCTTGCCACTGTTTCTGCATCAAAATGCCCACAGTCTGTCAAGGCTCTTCCGGGATCCTACTATAAAACCAAAAATAGATAGAACAGATGCCCATCCCAATGTTGACTGCCTGCACATCCTAGCCATGAGACTTGGATTTTGACATGATTTTAATGATAACCTATTTATTTTTTTAGTCATAGTCCTCAAAATTGAAGATTTTTGACAAACCCAATTCTTTAACCAGTTAATCAAACAAACATTATAGCAGCAAATAATAAACAACAGAAGCAAATAAAATCATTTACAATATCCAGCAAACAATCATGAAAAATAGATCCATCGAAATTACCAACGAACTCTTCAGAATAAAATCATGTATATTTTTTAGGATTGTATAGTTGTTGCAGTTTTTAGTGGGACTAATACAAAAAAAAACAGAAGTAGATTATTAGTAAAGTTCGTAGCATCCGAAAAGGAACATATCATACCATAAAAAAGGAACTAATGATGCATTATCATGCATTATTCTCATAGTTTTGAGCTGACACATTAAAACTGAAAACTCAGTATAAATTAAATGTAAACTATATATAAACCAGTTATCCACAAATAGAACTGCGCATGGCACTAAAGATGTACATGGAAGTAAAACTCATGCATCGTTTATCAACAAAAAAATTGGGGGATTGTACAATCTTTTCTTAAACTATGTTTTTGGGGAGGAAGATGACACATAACAAGTTTAGAATTGGTTATTCTGTAGGAAATCTATAGCACTTTGATGTTGAGCAAGATAAATCCCATTTTGCAAACAAAGTTTTGAAGATAAATCTAGGGATCAAAAAGAAGGAACAAGACAAACTACAGGTCCTAAAATTCATGCATTGTGGCACCAAAAAACTTTACAATGTAGAGTCCATATTCAATATGCATATGAAAAATGAAATTTAGTTATGGCACGTGGATGTTTTTGTTGTTCCCATGCAACTGTGGGAGCCTAGACAAGACACATGAGCTGATCACTTCCTTAGACCAACATGCCTTACCTATGCCTCCACGTATATGGAAATAATATATTATTTATTGATATATATAATACCTTTATATTTTTTACATCTATATTTTTATTATAGATTATATTATTGATGATTATGATATCTTCTGAGAAATAAATTCATGGATTTGTTTTCATGCATGTGCAGTTATTATGTTGTATTATAGCTCTTCTAAATACCCAAATAACATAAATAATTAATAGAATGAAACAAACAACATACCTTTGTCAGCCATAGTTTCTTTGTTCTGTAACAGAGTTTGAAGAACATGTGATTCTGTCCAACATCCTGCAGTGCTCTGGAATGTAACAGCAACACATTCAACTTGTTCACAGATACCCTTTTCTATAGTAAAAGTCTCTATGAACAAGGTGAATGTGTATACAATATTACAATCTACCAATACTCCAAACATGCACTACAATATCATGTACCCTTCAACTCCAAATTCCTCTCGTTTACACACTACAAAGCAATGCTTTACTAGGTGAAACCTAGGAATGATATTTTTAGAACAAGGCTTATCAAAAGTACTACCTAGAAAGCTTATCCTTTCAATCTGTAGAAGAAGCTTTGATGTGATGCTTTTTTAAATCTAATGGGGGCTGGCGACTGATTAAGGTCATAAAACCATGTGCTGGGAACATGGTATGACATATCCCTTCCTAACTTTTCTATACAAATATTATATATCTTATTTTTATTAATTTGCCCTTTCTATTTTATCTGGCCCACATTTCTTATTCCACTCCCTCTTATGTGTCGTAGTATTTAGAAAATGGAGTAGCTAACCCTTTGAAGATTCATTACTGATTTATGTAATAAATTATTTTAATTGAGAATGCAACAACTCAATTGTGGAAGATTTTTTACTGTCTATTTGGAATTAAAGGAGCATTTGGCAATGGGAAACACGGCAAGCAACAAACTATTATGTGATCATCAATAGATAATCTGATATTCTTGATTTTTCATCAGGTTTAACATTTGACCCAAAACAACAAAATAATCCTAAACAAATGGAGCAAGTGAGCAGAGGCCAATCTGTGTGCAGTTAAAAAACAAGCCTATTTGAAATTGGACAAGTGTGTGGTTTTGTATGCTATTAAAACAAAGCCCATTTGATATTGAGCATTTGGCTCGTTCCTCTTTTGCTTTGTTGCTGTGATGAGTGAAATGTAATGGGAACCAGGAACCCTTCTAATGCTAGATTAGAATTCAATGCAATGATCTAAATTGCCCCAAAACAACAACAAAGGAATCTTTCTAGCTTTGGAGAACCCTTTGGATTCACTGTCGCCGCTCAACCAATGTGTTTTATAATTAGAATAATGGTGATAACAAATAGGGATTCTTTTGTCCTACTTTTTATAGGTACAAATTCTCATTTCTTGAGAGTTCAAAAAAACTGTAGCAGACAAAATATGTCCCAAAGTTTATGGGCTCTTGATCTTTTGTTTTAGCCGGATTCTCTTTAGGCATTCTTGTTTTTTATTCGAGCACTTGATGCTCATCTCAAACGAGTGATGCAAATTTAGATTTAAAACAAAATTAATATATGAGATCAATTTAGGAAATGATGTTGTTTGTGCAAACATGGTCTCAATGAAGAATTGATACCTTCAAAACAACTAAGCATCCACTTATAGTTTGGCTGGAAGATATAACTGTGATTGGGCATAATAAACCCATGAACATAGGTTGCCCCACTTATAGTTTTTCTTGTAAATTTTTTGTAATGAAAATAGGAAACTGGTGTCTAACTAATGTGCTTGTCACACTTTAGAAATCATTGTGACACTAGAAATGATTGGAAGGCATTAACCAAATTAATTGCAAATAACATGAAATTTTTACATGAAAATTTATTTATGAAGATTTTCCTGTTAAAATGATAATAATAATAGTAATTCTAGAATGATCTACTTTTATATTGAATCTCCTGGCTGGGCAAAGGATGCAATATAATGAATCTTCCTAGTTCCTCTTCCTACTGCTTGCAAACTCGCAAATTTCCACATCCATGGCTAACACATAAATCTCACAAGGCACACTAATCGTAACAGGTGCTAATATGTGCACACACCAGATGCTCATCTCAAATGAGTGATTGCAAATTTAGATTTAAAACAAAATTAGTATATGAGATCAATTGGTAGGTTATTTGGGAAATGATTTCATTTGTGCAACAAAGGTGTCAATGGAGAATTGATTCCTTCAAAACAGCTAAGCATCCACTTATAGTTTGTCTGGAAAATGTGTCTCTCAATGGGCATTATAAACTCATGATCATAGGCTACCCACCAGATTGATTTACCATGAACACATTTTGCTTGTACCGAAACTTTGCTTACTGAATTCATAATTTTTTACAAGAAATTAGTTAGAAATTTAGTTTTCAAAAATTCAATGGATTCTTTTCTTTTTCAACAATTCAAACAGTATTGCCATCTCTAATTCAAGATTGTAGAAGTTAGTTAGAAATATAGTTTTCAAAAATTCAATGGATTCTTTTCTTTTTGAACAATCTGTAAAATTTTTGCTTTTAATTTTCCTTGTCAAAATTTGTATTTGGTTACTAAGATTAAAACTGAAAATTATAATATCCTTATGTTGGTGAGATCAAACAATATTGCCATCTCTAATTCAATATTGTAGCAACTCAACTGGGGATTATATGTTTGATACCAAACATTAAATACTTCTCAAAAACTTGTTTAAATGCAACCTCTCTATAATGCAGTAGATATTTTGCTCAAATGAATTGTAAGACATTCACTTGTGATTCATATATCATTTATTAGGCCTTTTTACTACAAAAAAATTTCCTATATCTTTTTTTAGTACATAATACAACTTCTATTACGATCAACAACACAAAGTTTAAACACAACCATCCTCACTCACCCATATATTTTTTAAAAGTTTAATGCTTTTTGCCTATGTGATAAGTTAGTGTCACACTCCAAAGTTATCTCCAATAAATTATTCTAAATATTAATATTGCTTTGCTTTGTTCCCCAGCAATCCCCATAATGGAAAATCAAGCATAAATTTTGCAAGCAAAGTGTTCTCATCGTAACCATCTGGAACGATTAAGGTACCATGCAAAGAAGGATTCCTTTAATAGAGGGAGACCGTGAGCAAACTGTCATGACCTCCATGCAGGATCTTCCACATCCACACCCTCTCTTTCCATTAATCCCTCTCCGTTACAATTACCCACATCACATATGCATTCTATATTACAACCCAACTCCCCCTCCCAAACCCAACATCCTCCACTATTTCCTCCAAACTATTACACTGCTAGAAATTCATTCTATTCAAAGTTGGACAACCTATCAAACTTCTCAACATGCCAAGTATGCATGGAATGATATCCGGAAATAAAAACTAGGCAATTCAATGGTAGTATTGCTTGTTCAAGGTGCATTTTAGAAAAAAATGGCAATCGCTTCTCAAAGTGGAACAACATGGACCCTGGTGAGCAGCCTACATGTTTGTAATGCATTACTCAAATCGAGGAGATGCTTATAGCACGTGTCAGCCATGTACTCCAAGTTACTTATGCAAGAGGGGGCCAATTAAAATATAGTGGCCACACTATTTGTTTTCCTCAGGATATTACTGTAATTGCAACTTATTTACCACGACATATACATGACCTTGATATACTCATAGTTAACAAAAAAAATGTTCCTTCCCAGCAATATAGCTTCTATGTTTGCAGAACACGTGTTCACAAGGCTTTACAATGTAAGATTTGTAATGAACCTTACTACAAAGATGTATAGTTAGATGAGGCATCTCTCTTATGGTTGCCTATTGCCTCCACTAACATCTCAGACCTTCTACATGCAACAACCTCAAATTCAAATCCCTCTGATGTAATTTTGATGGAAACAGATAATATAGACCTTCCACTAACATCGTTTGTGGCCAATCTTCCCCTTGCCCGTACAGAAGTGGAGGAATTGCGAGCCTTGTTGCAATTAGGGGAACAACTACATTCAACCAAAAAAATATGAAAGAGGTCAAGTTACATGAATATGCTCTCCACCTTCTAAGATACCATGATAATAGGTTTGGCCAACACCCATGATTTAGATACTTCATACTTAATATTCTTATGTGCCATCGAAGCCAGTCCACAACTTATGTTTTTGTTCAAAAACACTTGGAATGTAGCCTACCAACAACAATACTTGCCTTGCGACAAAGATTGAAGGACCTTCCTGACGACAAGCTTGCAGACCAGGTTATGCGGTTTGGTTCAACTATACGTGGCACATGCCCCTTTTGGAGTCATCGTAGGGGGGAGCTATCTAACATGGTTATTCAGGTTGGTTTCCTGACTCTATTCTTTACCCTCAGCGCAACAGATACTAAATGGCTTGACCTACACAACGTCATGCCGTCTACCGGACCAACAAATCCTATAGTTGCATCTCGATGGAGGATCCAGAATATAGTGCAAAACCCACACCTCTCTGCGCTATACATGCATCACATATTCACTGCTTTTCATGAAGAGGTTTTGGAAAAGATTCTCTGCACAACTGACTACTGGTATAGGTAAACATATTTCACATCTTTTTTTTTAAATCTTTTCCATACCCCAATTTCTTACTAAGATCTCCACTCTCCAGGTATGAATGGCAACACCAAGGATCTGCACATGTCCATGGCTTTGTTTGGCTCAAACAAGCACCTGATATTGCTAAACTACAATGGAATAATCTTGCATCAGTACAAAATGCACTCAACTACATTGACAAAACTACATTGACAAATATGTCTCTGCATGGAACCTACACCACCATCCAATTTCAAATGATAGGGTTCAACAATCTACCTTTGATAACCCCTGCTTAATGGACACACGAATGATTATGTTGTCGAACCCTTCACATGACTACAATGAACTGCTCAACTGTGTTCAACGCCATACACGTACCTTGAACACATGCTTGCAAAAAAAAGGAGCCACCCTTGAATGCCGCTACAAAGCCCCTTGGCCCATCCAAGATACCTCAACCCTTTCAATTGAGAGTGACCTACCAAAGCACACCCCTGCTTGCAATGACGACCGCTTGAACCTTCACAACCCCACAATCCTCTCTATTTGGTGAGAAAATGTAGATTTCCAACCCGTTCTCTCAATAGATGCAGTGCTCAAATATATAGCAAAGTATGCAGCAAAAGCAGAAACCAAATCCGAAACATATCATGCAATGCTTTCTCGTATTTCGACTAGCTTAGATCCTGACAAGCCAACACCTATAGCTTTTAGAAAAATGCTTATTGACAACGTTGTTGACCATGATATAAGTGCCCAAGAAAGTTGCCACCTTTTACTAAAACTACCCCTTTGCCTATCCAGCAGAACATTCGTTTCTTTAAATGTAAACCAAAAACACTATCAACGCATTCCACTCTCACCCACATCCACATCAACAAACACAGACTACATTGATGCATACTTGGCTCATCATGTTTGTATGGAGACGTTGGCACTGATTGAGGTCACACAAAAATGGAGCTTCAAAGCAACTCGTAAAAAGTACCAATGGAAAGAGTGTGCCAAAAACGCTATTGTTCGAGTATCTCCACACTTCACAAGCATTCCTACAAGGGATGACCCACAATTTCATGACTTTTGTTGGAGTGAATTGCTTCTCTACAAACCAATTCATAGCATTGCATACAATTGTGGATCATCCACAACTGAAATTGTTGCTGACTGGGAGAGGCTGGCATGCAACTACCATCCATGGCATGTGCAACGCATTGCACCAGAAACATCTGCCAACCCAGAACTAGGCACTCCTTCAGACAATGAGGAACAACCACATCAATGCAACCAATCTGAATGGAAAGTTCTATCAAGTGTACACCCAGGCCATCCAATCTAACTTGCTGAAATTGACATGTTGGGTGATCATGAAATAGACCTTAATCATGATTGGGAGACTCCTTCCATAAATCCACAACATCATAGCTTGGCTACTAGCTTTGTAGAGTCTAACCGTAAAGCATTTCAAGTCCCCCACCCATCCAATGTAAACACCACGCATGCCCTTTCATCTGAACAAAAAAAAACATTGGATTTAGTGTTGTCACACCTATCTTCCAACACTTACCAACCACCACTAAGAATAATTGTTCAAGGAACTGTAGGCACCAGAAAGTCACACCTCATCAAAAAAATTAGGTCTACACTCAATGATTTAGCTCCAAACGATCAAACTTCTCTCCTACTTCTTGCACCTACAAGTGTTGCAACATTCAACATTGGAGCAGCAACAATACATTCTGCACTTCGCATTCCCATCAAAGAGATGGCTCCCTTGCAGGGCCAAATGCTAGCAAACTTCCAAGAAAAAATGTACTTTGTTCGCTACATTTTGATAGACGAAATGAGCTTCATCAGTCCAAGGCTGCTAGAATGTATTGACATTTGCTTGCGCGAAGCCTTCCCTTCACATAACCACACTCTGTTTGGAGGTCATTCCATCTTGCTCTTTGAGACTTGGGCCAACTACCACCAGTCAAGGACATTCCTATGTACACTTCTTCTACCTATGGTGGCACACTGTGGCGTAGCATCGAAACAATGATTACACTTACAAAAATGTTTCATCAGAGCGGAGAGGATCCCACTCAAATTCTATTTCGTCAACTCTTGTGCAATTTAAGGAAGGCTCAACCTACAATTACAGATTGGCAATTGCTAATGTCACGTTCAAGCTCAACACTAACGCCCACAGAACAAAGTCCTTTCTTATCGTCCATACATCTTTTTGCAACCAGTGAAATGGTGTCACTCCATAATAAGCATATGTTGTTGTCTTTGGCACAGCCCATTGCCTTATCCATTGCAGAGCAAACAGGGAGTTCATCACACTTAAATCCAGACGATGAACAACTCCAACCTATGATCCTATTATGTGTCAACCAAAAGGTGATGCTAAGTTGTAATCTATGGACTGATGCAAGCCTCGTCAATGGTGCTCTTGGACAAGTCAAACACATTATCTACAAGGAGAGCGAAAAACCACCACAACTCCCCTTGTTTGTTGTTGTTCGCTTCAAGCATTACATAGGCCCTTCTTGGGATCCAAACAATCCAACAGATGTCCCTATTACCCCTTTGAGCCATGGTGGGTGGTGGAAAATTCCACTAAAAATGGCATGGGACTTAACCATCCACAAATCACAGGGCCTTACACTTGAAAGGGCCACCATTGACATTGGCAACATTGACCGGCAAGGGTTGACATTCACAACAATTTCCAGAGTCACTCATCTTGGAGGTCTTCGTATCCACCCTTCATTCACATTCCACAGATACACACGAATGCAACACAACCCTTATGTTGCACGAAGTGTGAAAGAGGAGGCTCGACTATCAACACTATCAGCTTCAATCACTTGACATTCTCAAAAACTTTTGATCAATAAATTATAGGTTGGTTATATAATTCTTTAGTCCTTTCAGTTTCAATTGTCAATTCACAAATGTTTAACATAAATTAAAAGTGGTTTATATTACAAAATCTACAATCAAGAAACTAAAGACATATCTGGTTTTTGGCAGGGATCCAATTTTTGATGGAATGGAAGCACTTTTTAATGCACCAAATCTTTTCATGCAAGCTAGATCTTTGTGGAATACAAACTACATATAACAATGACTGATTTCTTAAGGTTTTTTCTACAATTAACAGACCTCTATGTTTTGTGGTATCATAGTTTACTTATCATTTTCTTTGTATCCTGTCACCATGCCTATCTTCCCCATTTGTGTGATAGTTTTCATATATCAATGCTAAAAAATACATATCTTTATTATAGTTTATATTAAAAGATACATGTGTAGCATGTTTTCCTTCAAAGCTGCTCTTTTAAACTCTTTATGCTGCTCATTTTCAGCTCACCTACACTATATTAGGAGTCTCCTTTCAAGACTACCATGATGATTTTTCTTGCAAACTCTCCCTATTTTTCTCTTTGCAATCCTTGACAATTCAACAAAATGTGTGATGAATCTTAAGGTAACTCACTTGCCATTATTTCATTTTTTTTTTCAGAGTCTATACATTTAAGTTGTTTTTCATGTATTGTTTGCACAACACCATCGAGGGAGTGAGAGGTCATGATTGCGGGATATGTACAAGATGGATTTGTTGAAAAGGCTTTACAAACTTTCAAGAAAATGTAATTTTCCTCTACCAAAATGTGAGCTATGGAATGAGGATTTTTTCCTGATCTTATAGTTGGCAATGCACTGGTAGACATGTATGCAAAGTGTGGAAGAATAGAAAAGGCACGTAAACTATTTGACATAATGCCTCAAAGAAAAGAGGAATTTTATCATTTGTTGCACTTTCAACTGCCCTGGTGGACATGTATGTGAAATGTGGAAGCATAGAAAAGGCATGTCCACTGTTTGACAAAATTTTAATGCAGACAACAATTGTGGCTTTACCACTTTTCTTATGTTTTATTTTATTATTACAGTTTTGTTAAGCTTTCATGTCATCTCATGGACTGCAATGATTGCACGATACGTGCAAAATGGATTTGTTGAAAAGGCTTTAGAAACTTTCAAGCATATGCAATGGCAGGTGTAAAGCCAAATTCCACAACCTTCACCAGTTTCCTCCCTGCTTGTGCCAAAATTGGAGCTTTCGAATAGGGCATGTACATCCATCAAGGAATTTATATTTATATTTAAGGGCTAACTTGAAATTCAAACAAAGCATATTCTCTAACAATCATGAATGATTTGAAACAAAACCCATACTGAAGAAAAAGAAGAGGGATAGAGTTTTGAAAACTTTAAGGTAATTTCACTATTTTGGACTGCCCAGGAAATATAATATGTTCACTCTTACATAAAGAAAGTATCAGTAGATTATGCAGCGAGCTGTTAGATTTTCTTTTGACTAGGAGGAAGGTGCAAAATAATTAAAATAGTCAAATTTATTACCAAAAGTTCCAAAAGCATGGTGATAACACAAAATGTGAGGCACCCATCATAATGTATCATCACTATCTAGAGATATTATCTTGAAAAACCCTACAAATTAAGGTTGTGCGTCTAATGATCATTGCTATCAGGAAGGATCATCAAAAAAATCCAAACTAAGAATAAGTTATTAAAATTCAGGAGCCTCAAGAAATTATACTTAATATATGTACGCTTTCATTCTTATCGTAGAATCCTTGATCACCGTCTTAAAAGTTCCTTGACAACTAGAGATGATAATAAATTATATATGCATAATCATATTTTATACTATTGAATGTAAACCAGCTGCTACTGAAGCTGCAAATTCAATGGTTGCTAGACCTATTCTTCTAATACCTACTGTACATATCATATCATCTTCATTTGTTAATCTCAATACATTGTTCTTAACAGACCTTTTCAATTATATAGTAAATATTTCCTCAAAATTTTCAGCCATTTTACTGCTTATTTTCCTTTGCAAAAAATACATATTATACTGGTTCTTGAATGTCAAATCTGTATAGCAGATGTGGCTGCACTGTTGAATTTGTAGTTCAAAATCATATTCTCTTAATTAAAATGAAGTGACAATAAATTATATATGCATTTATTTCAAAAACTTCAACACTTCACATTTTACAATTTCTATATTTCAAATACAATACCATAAATTAAAATATTCATCTCCACAAATCTTCGGCGTACCCATTGCACACGAAGGTGCGATTACTAGTTTTATAGGGTCATTCTTTATTTTTTCTATATTTTTAGTGTAAGAAAAAAATAGTACTTATACATAAGAAAATTTGTAAGAAATTTAAAATATTATTGTTGAGCCATATGAATTTATTCATAAATATTAAAAAATTATATTTAGTGTCATGTTGTAATTTTAGTAACTAGAAATCTATTAAGTCTAATGAATGTCAATTTAAATATTTAAAAATATTGTAAAATGTGATAAAGTTGGAAATTATTTTTATCCTCACTAAAAAATAATTAGATGTAATGTAGGAAACACTCTTTGTAAATATCCCTATAAAAATTAAGAAGTTTGATTGAAAGGTGAAAAAGTGAGCTATTAATTAAAAAGTCACTCAAATTTTCAAAATCTCGCTGAAACTCTTGCAACAAATAAATAAGACATTTTTGTAATGCTTGCTTATTTGAAACAATTATTGGAAAACATAATTCACAATATCATTATACTTTGGACCTATGGGTTAATGCACCAATCTTTGACACAAAAAAGGTGCCACATTTTGGAAAAAACCTGAAATAGACCATTTGGTGAGTGTCAAACTACTTTTCCATTTGGTGAGCGCCAAATTTGGCACTCACCAAATGAATAAGTAGTTTAAAAAAATAGGTTTTACAACCTCATTTTATTCCAAACTTGCGACCCTAGCTCCTATTTTTTGCTCTTCCAACTCGCACTCACCAAAAGAAGATCGAATTTTTCTTGCAATTCTATGTGAGGATGCTGGCAAGATGTCAAAGAGGTTGAAGAAATCGAAGAGTTATGCATTTCTATTGTTTTAATTTTGAATTTGAATTAGAACGTAGATTGAAATAGGTTTTTTAAAAGAACTTTGTTTTAATTTCCATAAAATCGATCTCCACCTCCAAACATTGACAATTCATAATCACCCCCTTATGAAGAGCCTCCCAAACAAGAACAACCTGAAACCTCTTTGTCAGTTTGTAGGAATCCACAAGGAACCCAAGAAAATATCTTAAATCAAATTGAAAACAACAAAAAAGAGATTGAAAAATTGAATGGAAGATTAACTGAGCATGTTAAACCCACCCTTATAAGAGAGGGATTGTCAAATTGTTGAAGTCGATTATATCACATGTAGGAGAAATGAGTGAGAAAATTAATTTTTGGTCAAATAAGAGGGATGAATTAAAATAATTTCATACTAGTGGTATTTCATATACAGATGTGAAAAAAAAAAAATAGCAAAGCCGACTTGTTTTCCCTTTTTACAAACCCAAGAACCAACACACCTTTATCACATGCATGTAGGAGGTTTCCCATCCATTGTTGCCACCATGAATTAATAATTTTTTTTTTTTGGGAGTGGTGATGGATGCTTTTTGACCAACCTCCATGCAAGCACTACTAGGTAACACAATATTTTTTGAGGGAACTCTATTGTGAGTTTGTCCTCAATAAGGTGCCAAATTATTTTGACATTTTAGACTTTCAGAGTAGAGGTGGGGGATCCACACATGATAGTTCGGGTGCACGATGTAATCCATAGTTGGAATCGAGACCCTTGGCCAAACCCATGATGGAGCATGTCATCGTTCCTTCTGTTGTGAAGGACAGTGCCAAGGTGGACACATTGGAGTCGATTAGCTAGCTCACTCAAAGCATTGTACAGTGTGTGTGGCCTCTAGTAGAGCATGATATGGACGATACTTCTAGTCCTAGAGTTCCACCCCACCATTGTCTCTCTTGCAATGTTGTTTGCACGTATGATTATCAGAGTGCTTGGGATGCAGCTATACAACCTACATCAATTGCAAAGTAGATGGTTATGACAAATGCATTGTTGAATGAAACACTCGACATTGATACTCAAGTAAAATTTAGCAAGTTCATTTAGTTTTGTTTATTAAATTCTATTTTGAAATGTAAGAATAACTAAATTAGTAGAAATAATATGATGAAAATTTAGGGTCTAAGTGTTCATTATACATGCACCATTCTTGCAGACCCTTAAATTTATTTTTGACATTGAGTCCATAGGTATGCAACTAGTATTAAAGAAATAATTATTGGATGTGAACAGTTGAACTTTATTTAAATGACTGTCCTCATAACAATGTTAGCTAGTTTTGGTAATTTTGCATGTACAAATCTAAAATAATGCTTGGAACTACATGAGCATAGATAACTAGGTTCTTTAAAGTGATGGGTACAGGAGAATTCATTAGTATTTTTAATAATGCATCATATATTTTGGCTTTGAACTTGTCATTTTCACTTTCCTTTCAATCACAAACCCTTTCACATATTAATTTTTCTATCTTATAGCTTTGTATTTGATGATAGCATCTTCTTTACGATTGAAAACTATCATTTTCATTTTTTGAAATCAATCCATGTAGTTCATTCAACCGACATCTATCTACAAAGACATTATAATTCATTGTGTTATGTGATTGTGTTTTCAGATCTCAAGGGCATGTTATAAGATTGTACATTCTCTAATACCATTGACATGGTTGTATCCTCTTCATTGGCCCTGACCAAGCATGTTTCAAGGATTATCTTGATTTCTTTACTAACACTCTCAATTCTATCTTCCTGATATTCTGTCAGGAGATTTCTTATGATCCTTTGAGCTTTAGATTCATTTTCCTCTAGTTTTATGCCTAGCCTTTCAACCTCTTGTTTTTGTTGTAGAAGGCATTTTCTTCATCCTTATGTGCCCAAGCTCTATAAACTCATTTTCCTTACATTCATATGCTTCAAACTTTTATTTGAATTCAACTCTTGATAACCCGATGTTATCTTCACTCTTGAGTTGCATTTGATCCTCTATCTTTTTCATTCTTTTCATTTCTTCAATCTTCGTTCTCAATTAGTTTAACTTCTTCTTCTTCCTGTTCCAATTTCCTTTGAAATTCTTGTTGCTTTGTCTTTGGTGAATGTGGATTCATATTACTTCTCAACAAACAACAATGCCTCACCCTCTTTTGAGTGTAATATGTTCTCAAAACCTTGAAGATATCTCATTTTGACAATCTTTTCTACTCTATCCTAGAGCTTACTTCTCACTATCTTCATCCCTTTGTGGAATTTCTACCCTCTGTTCATGTTATGATAGTATTTTTTGCCTATTTATGACTGTCCACCATCATATCTAACAGTCCATTTATCATTGCCACCGGAAAACCTCATGTAGTGTCCATTTACCATTCTTTATGAACATGACTAGGAGTCTATCCTTAGCTATTAAGAGGCTTGTATTGTGCCAAGATGGATCTAATTTTTGAGTCCATATACGATCTAAGTGTATATTTAAAAAATACACAAACTCCAATAACAATAGTTGCCAAGCCAAATAGAAACACCCACATTGCAACACAACCAACCTTTACTTATTGTCTTGCTTATATAAGTATCATGGTCTATTATATATACAGTAGGTCATCTTTACAACTACATTCATAAGTACCCCATGTGTTTTTTTTGCAACTACAATTTGAGCATTGACAAGCCTTCTTTTCTTTGCACTAATATATATCTTCACAATTGTTGACATCATCTCCCTTAAAATATAGTAGGACACTTACATCCACTATTACGTATTTCCAGACAAGCAAAATATGAATTTCCATCTTGGGTACTATGCCAACAACCACTATTATTGATCTTGCATGATGATGCATGATTTGGACTATTCTTGTGATCAAGAATAATGAGTTCACTTGAAGTCTACAAATATAACTTCTCACTATCATACTTATGCTATCATGGTGACTACAACCTTTGTTTGCATCTTACTCATGAGTTACCCTTATGCCTCTGCCCCTTATGGTCATGATTGAATTGTTCTTGTATCTATTTGTTTTGAACATTGGGGTGTAAGGGTGCATGTTTATGTATATTGAGTTGGATGCCCTGTATGAAGCATGATATTTGAAAGCATGTCTCAAATGAAACTTCAACCATAATATCCACACCAATACCTCTATTACAATTATGTTCAATAGAATTCATGTGTTTCATGATGCACCAAGAAAGTGGCCCACAACGAGATTCATACATGTGTATGTTGGAAGAATGAAGAAGAATCCCTCTAGTGTGTTGCCATTGATGCCAACATTGGTTGGTAATAGTTTTGTTAATCCGGATAAACTATGTTTCTATTATTTTGATATGGTAATTTGGTCTGAAAATGCTCTCAGTAGAAGATCACTCCATGATATTTTAATATGATGATTAGGACTATTAATTGCATCTATGCATAAGTTTTCAACAATTTTAGTTGAAATGAATGGAAGATATGAATGACAGAGTTCAACTTATAGTATTTTGCTTAGTAATTGTACAAATGGTAAGAGTTTTCTTCTGGCCAACACAGATATGTGGTGTGTGTTGGTTGTTTTTCTTGCAACCTTCAATCCTAAGGAGAAACACAATGCCTAAACTAGGGGTTGAATATTTAGGACAAGGAATCTACACTATCAATGGATTGAAGACAAGAAAAACCAATGAACAGGGCTATGAAAGCCTTTTGCACTTTGAGCTCCATAGGACTCGGGAGGGTTTTCCTAATTGTAGACCTAAATGCATGATAAAATTATGCCAAGCAACAAACTATAGGCCTATGAAAGTGGATAGTTCTCAAGTATATGAGTGATGGGTATTGTAAATTCTACTAGGTACAAGCATAATCCCATTTTCATTGAACATTTCTAAGAACACATAACTTAAATATCTTCATCTCAAACACATAGAGGGTTAATAGATGAAATTCTCTCAAGTTCAGCCTCTATACTCTTTCGAATACCATGAAGATATAGGAAACTGAGATAACTTAAATATGAAAACAAAAGGACCAAAGTAACAAAGATTTAATATGATATGATTTGATTTGTTTATGAAAATGTCTTAGGCGTTGTGATAAATCAATGCCTAATCATGGGCCATGGAGTCAAATATAAAATTGCAACAAAGATCCTATCAGCAACTAGGTTCAACCAATGGATTTAAAATATGTTAATGCTTTACATTAACAAATCCACTCATATTTGTCATAAAATTCTACTTATCAATCCCACTTGTGCACTCTAAATCACAGTTATGTGATCAAAGTATTTTAACTCTTTACTTGAAAGAGAACCATGAACAAACAACACAATCACAGGAAAGCTGCAATGAAAAATTCAAACATTCTTGATATATTGAATTCATATGATTAAAAGCTTACAAATCTGTAGAGAACTTCACAACAGTAATATATTTCTATACAAATTGGCTACATTTGCTCATAAAATCTAGCTATTACAATTTACATACTCTATATCTAACTTAGACTTAATACTATTCTACCTTGTTCACCTAATTCAGAACTTCAAAACTTGTACAAATGAGAGAAGAAGAAAAGATATAAAAGAAGGAGAAACCCTAAAACTACATCTTCAGTTGACATCTTGCATCTTCAATTCTGTTGACCTGTAACTGCCTTTGCTTGTTGAAGAAGTTTCAATCTACTCCCAGATTCATGCATCTTGCATTTGTTGCCCTTCAAGCAGAAAATTATTCCCTTCAATGACGACCCTCTTTCATCTTGTCCTTTCGTTGAAAATATCTGTTCAACACTTTTCCCTATTTTATGCCTCTGTATTTTGCTTGTATTCACCTTTATTCTGCAACATAAAACTTTACTCCATTTTACCCCTGCAGTTAAAAATTTATTCCTCTGCCATTTTGCCCTAAAACATTAAAACTGTGCTCTCTATGAAAAAACCTTTCACTCTGCCTTTTACATTGCTACACTTTATTTCACTCGCAGCAAATGAAGACCTTTGTCTTACAAAGTGAATACTTTATTCACTTTATAAAATATTCTCCCATGCCTTTAAAATCTTGGCATTTGTTCCACAACAAATAGCTTTTAATCTTTACGTAAAGCCCTTTAAAATGGTAAAGATTTTAAAAAATCATATAATCAGACAATATTTTATGTTACCCATGACTTACCTTTTCTCATATTTTTAAAATCTTTGCCCTCTTTTAAAATACTAAAACTTTTAAAAAGTTACTTATCAGGTAAAAATAAATCTTACCCACCTCCTTTCACTTTTTAACTTTATATTTTCAACCTATTTTTCTTAAAATAGTGAACTGAAAGCCTCTAAATATTTTAGCATTAGGCTTTAGAATTTTAAGCAATGCTCTCAAAACTCATCCATGGGCCCACCACGAGCCATCCAATGCCCACTCTCCCGTGGTTCTTTTCTGATGACAACAAAAATCATTCGGGTTTGCGGGGGAGCTTTTAAACAACTCAATAAAATATTTGAAAACTTAAAATATTGTTGCCAAATGTTTCGTTCCCCCGTGCCCCCATGAATTTCTTTTGCCGTAAGCTCTTCTCTTCATGGGCTCACAAGAATGCTTGTTGAGCTCCTTCATAGTTTTCCCTAACTCATCTCTGCAACTCCTCTTTGACAATGGCTGCCATGGTTCTACCCCATAATGATGATCGAGCCAAGAACAATAAAATTTGAGTGCCATTGCTAAATAGGGTTTCCTCAAATGTCTCGAGGAATTTACACTATCAAGCTTCTGCCTACATTAAGACAAGGATGATTCCTATGTCGGCTTCTTGCATTTGTATAAAATGCTTTGAAATATTGAAATGACCCCTAGTAGCCTTGTGTGGTGGTTGCCATCTACAGCATACACAATTCCAAGTATATGCGCCAAGAATTTACAATACAGTTCCTCAAGCCCTTTCACCATGTGATGCCTCGTTCTAAACATCCCATCCTTTATGTGCAGAGAATTCCTACACAATTCCTCTATCCTCAATGCTTTGATGGATGCTCATACCCTGCTCCAATGCCTCCATTCAAAGCAAACTGCTATGATTTTCATTGGACGTCCTTTCAAGCTTTATCAAGATGCATTGCATCATTCTTTAGACCAATCCTCTCATGGCGCACAATTGCAACTCAATTCTAATTTCCAGGTGGAAAATTAACACAAAAAAAATCATCACATTGATTCCCTTTGTGCAACATGAATTTGAACCCTAATTTCAGCTTGCACAACATTTCCTAGTTCTGCGCCATCATAGAATTTCCTCAAACAATTTTAATACATTTTCACTTCAAGTGTGGACTATGTAGAGTAAATATGTGCAAGATCTATCCACTCACGAGCACAAAACACAACAACACCCTGTATCTCTGTTTAAAAGTTTCCCCTTTGCAGTATCAGATGAATCCGTGTGGCCAACATAATGGAGGTGCTCTTTGTAGCATTATTATATCATGGTATCGGTGCTATACATCAAGATTCTTTGCTTCTGATTTACTTGATGTAGTTTTCAATTGCTTCCTTTTCCCCTAATCGCATCTCCAATCCATTCTAAATGGAATTGTATCATTTCAAGCCCACGCCTTGGCTGTAGGACAAAACTTGCATCCACATTAACATGAAACTTTGAGTGCTATAAGCCATTTTCTCCTTGTTCAAATCATAAACTCATAAATTTTGTTGTTTACCAGCTTCCATGAATGCACTCCTTTGAGACATATCTGCCAACGTATTGCAAATGCAATACCAACAAAGATTGATCTTCCATTATGTTGGAAGGGATAATCATATGCTTCTTCAAAATGCTTATATTGAGGTTCGAATTAAGAGCACTTGTCAAAGTTTATAGAATTTGAGGTTGCACCTGTCGATTTCATCCTGAAATCTTCAAAAACAACTTGTGGAATATCCATTTCGTGCATATCCTTATCCTCAGACCTCTTTTCAACGGGCTTGTATCATGTAGTTGTTTCAAACAACCAAGCAAGATCAAAATAATGTTGTGACTTTGTCCCATGGCGAATCCAAGTTGTTTCCTTCATAACAATTTGTGTTAAAATGTGAGGAGTGAATTCCATAAGAAACATATTCGATCAACTGCCTCCTTTCAACAACCACGTACAATAGCAAAAAATACCCAATCCATTGGGTAAGTCATAGAAGCATATAGGAGTGGTCACTTTAGGAAGTCAATTAGATTGGTTGTAATTTGTGGCATGAAATAGATGCTACCAAATAATAGACATATTTCAAATTTATCCACAAATTAGCACTTATTCACAATAATAGATGATGCAAAGTGTTTCCAATTTCTAAGTGAAATGTCACAAGAATTCTTCACATTGATTCACTTCTTGTAGCCTCGATTGTTTCTTCTGCTTTATGTTTCCAAGTATAGTAAAGCATTTGATGAGTACTTATCCACTTTAAGTGCATCCTCAACCAAATCTATGCTTAATTTAGTTGGATCTCATTCCAAACCTAAGTCACCTTCTTTACTAGACATGAAAAACTCATATACAGGCACCATCTCTAATTGCTCTATAAAAACATTTCAACCCTTACCATGGATATCACAGTCAATACTATACTTTGTTGTACTAATATGAACATATGATGCTTGTCCATTTCCAACTGAGTAATGACCTTGGTTTTCCTTTTCACCAATGCTCTCATGTTCAAAAGAAAACATTTCAACTCCATAACTATGCAAAGCATGTCGGGTCCCCATGTGGGCCTGGCTAAAAAAAAAAATTGTTTTCAAACAAGTTTCACTTTGAAATGATCTAAGTTTGCTTGCATATGCATCTAAGGTGAAAAATATGAAGTGGGTAACCATTAGAATCCATTTTCACTTTGTATTGTATTCAAAATAGGTCAAGTGGCTTTTGGAATTGCCCTAGTATCTACTAGTCAAACGACCTCCCGGAGCCATGAAAATTCATAGACATGCAAAAATTTGAATCAAGAATATAGTGAAACAAATGAATTGGAAAAAATATCACGAGGTGAAAGATATTCAATTTCAAAGTTTCTCATTCAAACTTTTCTACAACTGTACCTATTTAAAACTAATTAAAGAGCTCACCAAGTTGCCACTTTGAAAAAATATCAAATCATCTTCTGAGGAACTGCCACTGAACACACTAGGTCATTTGGGTACACTGGTATGTGTGCAAGAGGTATTTCCTTGAATCATCATTATCACAAGATATTGAGGTTCAAATTTGACCACCTTGAAAAGTTCTAAAAATGCAAATGCAAAATCAGAACAAACTGCATTTGCTTTTGATCTGGGAAAAATATCAAATATGATCATGACGCTCTAAAACTAGACCAGGGAGAATATGAATGTGATGGGAATGCATGGAACCAATCCATTCATCATGATGATCATCTAGTTGTGAACTATCAACTCGAACAGGAGGCTACTTCGCAAGACTAAGAGTTTGCAAACAACAAAATAGTCCCAGAACCCTCAAGCTTTTTCTTTTCAAAACCTTATCAAAACTCATCATGGGAAGCCAAAAAATGACATGCATGTTCACATATGTCACATGAGTATTCCCACCAAAGGATTTTACATGAAAATCAATTGGCTTCAAGTTATGACCCTCCAAAGTAGGTCACTTGGGTAGATTTTTCAAGGGAATTTCTTAGTGTCCAAATCAATTTTTTTGATCATGGACACTTCAAATTTTGTAGAATTTGAAGGTTCCATCAGTGTGCACCTTTTTGGTCATATAAATAGTTCCTTATTAGGTTCGGGCTAAACTAATTTATGCTTTGCACTTTTTTTTTTTGATGAAAAGGTGTTCTGGGTTGAGCCGACAAGCTACATTTTAAATTAAGTATGTGTACATCTAATTAGGCCAACCTAATTGATGTATGAAGTTGTAATAGCATATATATATATGAAAAATCTTTTTTGTATTGAAGAAGAATGTATGTATGGATGTATATATGTGTGTAGTGTGTGGCATGCAAAAAAGTAATAAGCAGTGACATGCAACTATGTAATATTGTAATAAGCAGTTATGTCACACATGTTGGATCTTACAAATGCTTTGGTTTTATTAATATTTTGGAATATACATATTATTATAATGTTCTAAAGCTTAGATTATGGGGCCTATGATAGTTAAGGGTCTCAAGGATGGTTAAAGATTATATATTATTTTGATTAAAATGGGATCCAAAGGTGATCTTTAAATTATCAAAGGATTTATTTTGAGGATGGTAGGATTATTTGATAATAAAGAAGATTTGTATAGATGATGTATAAATTATAATGAAATGACTTAATGAACTCAAGGATAACTTAAGGCTTTCAAATATTTGGCTTTGATTTGAGGATGGCTAAGGTTGTGGATTAATTTGGATAATGGACAAGTTTAAATTTTTGATGGAGGATGAGGTTTGGATGAATGAGTAACAAAGGGATAAGCCCCACAAACCCAAAGGTTTGGGAATGATTTGGAAATAGAAGAGAATTAAGATTTTAATAGTGGATAAAATACTAAGACTCCAAGGTTGGGGTTAGGATTAAAGGTTTAGGATGGACTAAAGGTTGGCTTGGATGAGGGATGGACCGAATTATTAAAAATTATGCTAATATGAAATGATGGATAGGAAATAAAGTCTAGAAGGAATTGGTTTTGATATGATTTAAGTGATGAACTAGAGTATTATGTGAAATTATATTTTACTTGGATGCTATAAAGATGAACTAATGTTTAGAATTGATGGAGGGATTTAGAGTAGAAGTCCTAAGGCTTGGACTAATGTGAGGATGGTATATGATGATTAATGTGAAATGATAATGGGTAAGTGTTATAAATTTAGATGGACAAAGGCTATAAGCTATATGGAAAGAGATTACGGTTTGGGAAATGCATAACATTAGAATATTAGGAAAAGAATTGTAAGCACTTCACTTATTGGTTGAATAGCATGACGAACAAGATCAGATGGTATGTGGCATCATTTGCACTAGTTAGATGGTACATAACGAAAATAATCTTCTTTTTTTTGGATGCCTAAGATGGGTGGAAAAATTCAATTCTCTTTCTGCTACTTTTGCTTTACAAATAAATGAGATACATCGAAAGTACATTAATTTGTTGAATAACAGCCAGGAAAAAGGTTATATGGTATGTGGTGCCATTTAAACCTATGAAAAGATCACATTTTAAATTCGATCTTCTTTCTAGTAGGTACTCTGCTCTCTAAATCAACATCGAAGGCGCTAGACAAAAACATCTCGAAATCTTAGTTTTTTATTAAGTATTAGCTTTTTTGGTGCTCACTATGGAATTCCTAAACATTTCATGGATTTCCATGTTTGTAATCCTACTCCTTGGAGGATTTCTACTAGGAAAACCTAGCAAAATGTCTAAGATGCCCCCTGGACCAACACCCTTACACATCATTGGCATTCTTCATTTAATCTCTTGTCTTCCTCATAGATCCTTCTGCTTGCTCGTCCAAAAATATTGCCCAATTATGACCATCCACTTGTGTTCTCTCCCAACAGTCATCATATCATATCTTGAAATGGCTAAATAGGTCCTCAAAACATAGGACAAAATATTTGTAAGCCGCCCTCCCATGGGAGATAAGGACCATCTCCTAAGCCCCCAGAAAGTTTACATATCTCCATACGACCCATACTAGAAATTCATGCACAAAGTTCTAGTCTTGGAGCTTCTTTCTTGTTAAACAAGTGCAGGACAATTGAGAGGGGGGGTGAATCAATTGTCACAAAATTTAAAAGTTAAAAATTCAACACTTATCAAATCCACAACCACACTATTCTGTCATTAAGTATGAGCATGAAACACAAATAAGATAAAGTAAAATCAACACAATGAACACCATATTTTTACGTGGAAAACCCAATGAGGGAAAAAACATCGTGAGGGTTAACTCACAATATAAAAGGATTATAAAACCGAATACAAAGGCTCACTACCCAGATGAGGACTCATTGTCCAAGCACAAAGACTCATTTCCTATAGAAAGGACTCACTGTCCAACATGGAGGCTCACTGCCTATAGATACAAAAGAGAACAAAAGATCCACCATAGCAATTAACACACATCCGCAACCTTGAATAAAGGATTGAAAAAACCTTTAGCTCACTGCCTTCAGGAATCCAACACAATGAAGAACTGCTACCTCAACACACTTTCACACACTTCTTCTCTTATGATTTGTCACTTACTTCGTCACTTTGCATCACACTGTCATACAACTCTTCACAATTCGACTTGTGTTTATACCATCTTCAACCTTAGAATCTTTCTCTATGGTCGGCCACATAAACTTTATTTCATAAATTCAAATTGGGTTGGCAACTCAACATTCCCAGGGTGGAAAGGAATGAGAGTGGACCAAAGAAAACTTAACCAAGATCAAAAATAAAATGTCTTAGATAAACCAAACGCTTCCTTAATTAAATTTTATTCTTCGAATGAAGTGTAAACACCAGGTCAGCCAAACCTAATGAAAAAAAAATGAAAATTGATGTACACGCTTCCCAACAAGAAGATGACACATAGATGCCACAACATACTTCATTATTCATGAGGATACATCTCAAATTCCTGCAGGCTCATCCGCAGCAAGTGCAACAAACTTCAAATACTAAACACCTTCCATCAGTCCATATAGACTATGCAAGCACACACAACAACACTGAAACATGACTTCTGGATAACGAAACCTCAAACTTCTTTGCCAAAACCGAGAGAACACCTTCACAAGACATATCCCAGATACGCAAGATCTGAAACAAAACAACGAAGGACGATGGAGCAAAAACATTTTTCCCAGTCCACAGAAGACCAACTTTGCCAGAACAATTCACATACCGGTGAACGCAATTTCACGTAGCATCACACTAGAAGCTAAAACTTAGGATATAACACCAAAAGATCACCATTAGCAACCCTTCAGATCCGAAAAAGCATAAGATCAACATAGAAGAAATGCAGAGCACATATCGAAGCACATTCTGAACACATTCATCACTCTAACTTTTCTTCTTTATTAATTTTCTCAAAAGCACTTGGAAACACACCAATTCAACACATTTGCAACAACATAAAGATAGGTCCATCTACTCACAACATCTCAACTATACATGTACAATTTGCAACATACAAAACTGTGTTGACATCAATGACCTCATTAATGACAACACCACCAAACTAGCTCATACTTGCAACAATCTCCCCCTTTGTCATTTATGGAAACACATGATGTGAAAAACCATCAAAGACAACATCCCTCACAATTGTTGAATATTGAGGTGTTTATGTAGCTTAATACTTTGTAAAAATTTATGATTGTTGATCTAAATATGTGTTCTTTGTTACAGATTCTTTGTGGGTGATTATCTGATTAATTCAATTTATCATTTGTAGAATGAAGACAAAAGGTTGTAGAAGAATTAGACAGGATATTAGAAGATACACAACATATATCGTGGAGACACCCTTTTGGAAAAAAACTCCACTAAGAATCAATGTATTATTTAATTTATGAAGTAGATTACAATAATTCCAATCCTTTGCTTGAGAATGCTTCTTTTTCCTTCACCAAATATTCTTCACAACCAACAATAAAACTAATAATAAATGTCTTCAACTTGCTTGAGATGTATAGGTAATAATCAAATTTCTAAACTCCAAAGAGTTACAATTACAAAGCTCAACCCCTATCTCACAAAAGGTACGCCTATCTCTTGCAAGTAGAGTTCTACCATGAAGAACAATGCCAAAACAAGTGCCTCATCCATTTGGGCGTCCCAAACTGAAGTCACAACTGAACCTTGATTTCGTAGATATCTTCAAAGCTTATCCTCAAAGTAGGCACCCAAGAATGGGCCCACTTAACTCAGCCTTCTGAAATATCTTAGCATGCAAAAGAGTTAACTCCAAGAAGCCAACTTGGGTGCCCAAGGTGGGTCCAAGTCATTCTTTGTTAACTAAAACATATCTCTCCACCATTCATGCAAGAATGGTCATCCCCTGTTAATTGAAGGCAGTCACTTGTTATCTGTCATGCAACTCAAGTCATTAGTCATGCATTCCAAGTTAACTGAAGTCAACTAGAATTCAACTAAAAATAACTGAAGATAACTAAACCATAACTGAACTGAACTAAACTAAATTGATTCTAAACTGAACTGAACTAATCTAAACTGAATTAAACTTCATGCATGTAAACATTAATCCCTAAGTCCTAGGATCTTTACATGCATTCAAAAGTGTTATCTTTTACTCTAAACAATTAACTTAACTCAAGGTGAGTTACACCTTCCATGTGGGTGTCCCATGTGCTCCTATTATTTAGGAACTCATCTTGGACACCCTCACATGCTCCTATCATTTAGAATTAATTAAAAATGTCAATTAACATGATTATTTCATTCAAAATTAATCTCTTTCTAATCCTAGTGTTTAAGAACACTTTCCAAGGACTTAGGAGATGCATGAAATAAATAATGTTTAGGATTGCAATTAAATGACATCCTATTTTCAACATTCTCCCACTTGACATTATACATTGAAATTATTCTAAACAAGGAATCATTACTATAAATCAAGTACAAGACTCAAGGCCAATGGCTTTCCTACACCAACTAATCAATCCATGCCAATTTCAAATGCAACCTGCATAATCATGAAGCTCCAGGAAAATGATTAAAACCAAGAGAACTTATTTGTAGGAATTTGTTTCATAAGTTAATTTGCAACACTAATTAAAGTGTCAAATTTCTCAATTAATACCTTCACACTCTCAACCATTTCTCACACAAAGTGATACTTAACATCAACATGCTCAGTACGAGCATGATACACAAGAATTTTGGCTAAACACTTAGCACTCTGACTATCACATTCAAGTTTAACTTACTTGCAATTAAAACCAATACCTTTCCCAAGTCTCTATAACCAAACTGCCTCTTTGGAGGCATGTTAAACTGCCGAGTGTGTTGAACTCACGTTCAACCAAGGTGTAGGCTTCTCGGTCTTTACTGTTGAAAATAGCCTTTCTTACAAGTAATTATTCCAACATATATCTCTTACCATAAAAGAACTTAAGCCTCACCTATTTCTCCAAGTATCCATGAGGACCTATAACCAACCAATCCATGCCAAACTCCAAATGCAACACAACACTTTCATGAAGTAATTAAGCAAATGATTAATGTACCCAATACATAAGAGAACTACACAAGATCAATGTCAAAGGTCCAATCAGGAACATAAACATGACAACATGATCTAACCATCTCCTACTAGGAGATCACATGCACCATAACATATATACACATCCTGGTCTCAAGAGAACATGTAATATGCCAAACTCTAAACTAGTATCGAGAGTATAACATGACATAAAAAATACACTCTAAACCAAGAAACCATATCTCCAAACACATGGAGATGGTGCAGGAGCACCTTGGGCATCAAATGCTTTTTAAATTTGTAAAAGGTTAAATGTTCAAAATTGCATTATAAAGGTCATGAGGTCATAAGTAAAGCACAAATGTAATGGAAAAATGATGTAAAAGGTCTTATTTGTATATAATTAAGTCATAAAAGAAGTCACTAGGAGGTAAAAATGCAAATAATGCAATATTGTTGTCAAAATGTGATTATGTAAACAAAAAGGCATAAATCAAGCATATTAAGAGTTAAAAGGTAGTTGAACCGATGGAGGAAGTTGGTAAGTCAGTTGCAAGGAGGGAAAAGTTATAAAAATCATGCAAAGGTAGAGCAAAAGCATTCCATTGTATTCTTGAAGAGTTAGAGCAATAAAAAGTTCCCTGTTTTAGTTTTTTTTCTAGTTTTTTCCAGTGTTTTTCACTGTTCCCGTGCTTGGTACGGCCTGGTACTTAATTGTACGGACTCTCAATTGACATGGTTAGAAAGAGGGCAGAGTCTAATTTATTTTGGTGGTGATTTGACTTGTTTTCATTAAGTATTAAGAAAGTTACATCAGTTTTAGTGAAAGAGGGACTGGAATTTCTGAATCTTGAGTTTTGAGAGTCTAACAAGGTTTTCATCAGTACTCCACCAATGTAGGTCAAGTAGATTGGTGGAGTAGGTTAGGGATAGGATATTAGATATGTTTTTATGACTATATGTGCAGGGGAAAGAATGAATAACATGGTGGAGTTGCTGCTCCAGGCTAAAATATGAGTTTTTCCTCTTCAAGAATGGAGGTTTCAAGTAGGGTATTGAAGGATTTGAATGAGTAAGGGCTTGGAGATGTTTCCAAAGGCTTTGGTAGAAATATTGAAGCATGTTTCAAGTGGTGGCTAGTGAAATGAAGGTTTGCAAATGTTTTATTCAAGAAACCCTCCTTAATTTGTGTTTTTTCACCCTACAAATAAGGGTTTTGTGGATCAGCTTATTTTTATGGTTTAAAATCCATGAGAATGGTGAAATCAAGAGTTTTGTGATATTTCCTATGAATTTTTTGAGGTTTTGAATAGTTTGGAGTAATTTGAAAGGGGTCTTCTTTGTAAATCTGGCCTATTTTAGTAGGTTTGGACAACATACAGTTTGAGAAATTGAAGATTTCTTTGTAGTAGATTATTGAAAGCTTATGGTATGTGATTGTTGGTTGGAAAAAGCCTCTAAATTAGTGTTGATATGGTTAATATGCTATGTGCTATTAATATATTCACCCGATTCAAGGGTTGGTTGGCTTTCTAGAGGTATATTGCCTTGTTTGCTAAAAATAGAGAATTTGCAAGGACAGTAAAAAGTATGTTGTTAAATGCTTTGGGAACAGGTCCATTTGTGTTATTGTAGGTGATTCTATGTCAGGACAAGGTGTGGAAGGTAGACTTGATGTTTTAAATGTATTGGGCAAATGTGGTGCAAGGTGAAAAGATGTATTTGGTTGCTAAGTGTAAGATGACTGCTAAAAAATTGATACAATAGCAAGAGTTTGGTTTGTTTTCAATAAAGTTATGATGTTTACAATGATTTAGTTGTCTACAAGAAAGAAAGAAAGAATTCTCTATTGATATTTTTCCTTGTTGAATGAGTGAGTTGGTGTTTATTTGATGTGCTATGACGTGGGTTGTTGAGTTGAAGCTAATGAGCATGGTGAATGAATTCTGATTTTGATTGTAAAGACAAAAAAAGATGAGTTTGATTCTGATGTAAGTTGTTGTTTTTTTCTTTGATTGAGGATGGGATTGAGATCCCTAGTAAAATGTGTTGTTGAAAGTGGTTTGGTATGTTGCTTTGCATCAGGAGATAACCTTACCAATGATGCATCCACATCACTTCCAACAACTCCCACTAAACTGTGATATCGAGTCACACATGACATCGTGAATACCATCCTCTCTATGAAGATCACTCTGAAACATGAAGCAAAGAGTTATCACAAACAATATTAGCTAAAATAACCAATGCATCATTACTGTCATTCAAGGATTCCTCTATAGAAGAATCAGAACTCTCTTTCTTGTTCTTAGAATCCTTCTTCACATGTCTCAGTTTCCCATAGTTCCAACACTTTACCTTACTCCATTCTTCTGACTTACCCTTCCCTTCCTTGTCTCCCTTAGGTTCCTTTT
Source organism: Sequoia sempervirens (assembly GCA_007258455.2). Classification (NCBI taxonomy): domain Eukaryota; kingdom Viridiplantae; phylum Streptophyta; class Pinopsida; order Cupressales; family Cupressaceae; genus Sequoia; species Sequoia sempervirens. The sequence continues at coordinate 60,611 of VDFB02102366.1, read as the reverse complement.
TCTTAGGCCTACCTTTTACAAACAAGGCATCTTGGATTTCCATTTTAGACTTCCTCCTCATCTCCTCTGATAGGAGAGTAGGAATTATATTTTCCATCTTTAGATCTACACCACTACCACTGATAGCAACAATTAGATTTTCCCTAGACTTTGGTAAAGAACAAAGTAACAAAATGAATTTAGTTTCATCTTCTAGCTTTACATCTATAGACACTAACTAATTTAGAATCAAATTAAAAGCATTCAAATGATTTGCAACAGAATCACCATCCTTTATTTTTAAAGAATACAACTGCCTTTTCATATACAACTTATTGGTTAGACTTTTAGTTTGATAAATATCACCTATTCTCTTCCACAATTTGTATGCAATATTCTCATCTAAAACATTCAAGAGAACAACATCAACAAGACATAATCTTATGGTTCCTCTTTCCTTTTCATAAAGCTTAACCCAATCCTCATCTAACATAGTTGTAGGTGTCTTTGTCTCATTACTAGTAGCTAACTAATGATCTCTCTCTTCAAAGAGATCCTCCATTTTTAATTTCCACATCTCATAATTAGATCCATTGAACCTTTCAATATCTAGACGAGAATTCATTGTAACAAACTTATTTTCCAAAATCAACAATAACAAAAAATAGTAAAATCTCCCACTACAACCAAAAAACTCCAATCTTTTAAGAGAAAGGCGTCCCAATACTCTACCCAACCTCAACTCTATTACCAAATGTTGAATATTGAGGTGTTTATGTAGCTTAATGCTTTGTAAAAAATTATGATTTCTGATCTAAATATGTATTCTTTGTGGATGATTATCTGATTAATTCATTTTATCATTTGTAGAATGAAGATAGAAGGTTGTAGAAGAATTAGATAGGATATTAGAAGATACATAGCATATATCGTGGAGAAACCCTTTCGGGGAAAAACTCCACCAATAATAAATGTATTATTTAATCTCTGAAGTAGATTACAATAATTTCAATCCTTGCTTGAGAATGCTTCTTTTTCCTTGACCAAATCTTCTTCACAACTTGCAATAAAAGTGATAATAACTCTCTTCAACTTGCTTGAGATATATAGGAAATAATCAACTTTTTAAACTCCAAAGAGTTACAATTACAAAGCTCAATCCCTATCTCTTGCAAGTAGTGTTCTACCATGAAGAACAATGCCAAAACAAGTGCTTCATCCATTTGGGCATCCCAAACTGAAGTCACAACTGAACCTTGATTCCGTAGATATCTTCAAAGCTTATATTCAAAGTAGGCACCCAAGAATGAGCCCACTTAACTCAACCTTTTGAAATATCTTAGCATGCAAAAGAGTTAACTCCAAGAAGCCAACTTGGGTGCCCAAGGTGGGTCCAAGTCATTCTCTATTAGCTGAAACATATCTCTCCACCATTCATGCAAGAATGGTCATCCCCTGTTAACTGAAGGTAGTCACCTGTTATCTGTCATGCAAATCAAGTCATTACTCATGCATTCCAAGTTAATTGAATTCAACTAGCATTCAACTAAAACTAACTAAAGATAATTGAACCATAACTTAACTAAACTGAACTGAACTAAACTGATTCTGAACTTAACTGAACTGAACTAAACTAAACTAAACTAAACTAAACTAAACTAATCTAAACTGAACTGGACTTCATGCATGTAAACATCAATCCCTAACTCTTAGGATCTTTACATGCATTCAGAAGTGTTATCTTTTACTCCAAACAATTAACTTAACTCAAGGTGAGTTCCACCTTCCATGTGGGTGCCCCATGTGATCCTATTATTTAGGAACTCATCTTGGATGCCCTCACATGCTCCTATCATTTAGAATTAATTACAAATGTCAACTAACATGATTATTTCATTCAAAATTAATCTCTTTCTAATCCTAGTGTTTGAGAACAATTTCCAAGGACCTAGGAGATACATGAAATAAATAATGTTTATGATTGCAATTAAATGGCATCCTATTTCTAACAACAATATCCTAGGAGAACACCTTCTCTTCCTTTGCAACTGTTTTTCACATGACTTTTTCTCCCCCTTTGACATCAATGGAAAATATCAAAGACTCTGATCACTCCCCCTTAGGAGTGCACTCATACTGCAACAATGCAAACCTTTCTACTCCCCCTACAAAGTAGACCCATTTATCAGTCCAGATAAATGAAGAATATGTGAATTCATTGGACTGATGCACCTTCATGTGCACCTAGTTTGGAGGGCCAATGACCCCCAACCTCTCCCTAAGATCCTCAAAAGTATCATTCAAAAGAGCCTTAGTAAATATATCTGCAATTTATTCCTTTGTTATCACATACTCTAGTTTGACTTCATTCTCCAACACCTTTTCTCTCAAGAAATGATATTTGATAGATATGTGTTTTGTTCTTGAATGCATAACTAGATTCTTTGAAATATTTATAACACTCACGTTGTCATGGAAAATAGGAATAGGCTCATCACACATTACTCCAATGTCTTTTAGAGTTTGCTTCATCCACAAAACCTGTGTCAACATGATGCTACAACAATATATTTTTCTTCTATAGTGGATAAAGAAACTAAGTCTTGTTTCTTACTCAACCAAGAAACCAATCTCCACCAAGAAAGAAAGCACCTCCACTGGTATTCTTCCAGTCGTCCACACAACCAACCCAATCTGCATCGGTATAAGCACTCAAGGTGAAATCAAAACCCTTAGGATACCATAACAAAACCCTTAGGATACCATAAGCCATAATCTGGTGTACCTTTAAGATATCTAAATATCATCTTTACAGCTATAACATGTGCCTCTTTAGGATCAACTTGAAATCTGGCAACTAGACATACTGCATGCATAATATCCGGTCTGGTAGCAGTAAGATATAGTAGTCCACCAATCATAGATCTATATTTTCTCTTATCAGTTTTAGTAGATTCATCATCTTTGCTCAGTTTACATCTGGTTACCATAGATGTACTAACTGGTTTGGAATCATTCATCCCAAACTTCTTCGACAGTTCTTTTACATACTTAGATTGTGAAATGAATATCCCTTTATTAGTTTGATTCACTTGAAGACCAAGAAAGAAATTAAATTCACCAATCATAGACATCTCAAATTATTTTTACATTTCTTCAACAAATCTCTTACACATGCCTTCATTTCCACCAAAGATGAGATCATCAACATATACAACTACTATCAACATTTTGTTACCTTGCACTTTGAAGTAAAGATTATTGTCAACAGATCCTTTGTTGAATACTTTCTTTTTCAGGTATCTATCCAATCTTGCATACCAAGCTCTAGGAGCTTGCTTCAATCCATACAACACCTTCTTCAACTTACAAACCATGTCCAGTTTGTCAGTTAACTGGAACCCTTTAGGCTGTTCCATGTACAGTTCTTCCTCCAATTCACCATTCAAAAATGCTGACTTGACATCCATCTGATACAATTTGAAATCCTTGTGGGCATAAAATGCCAAAAACGTCCTAATAGCTTCCATTCTAGCCATAGGGGAAAATGTTTCTTCAAAGTCTATACCTTCAACTTGTGAATATACCTTGCATACAAGTCTTTCCTTATTCCTTACAACTTCTCCACTTTCATTCAACTTATTTCGGAACACCCATTTTGAACCAATTATATTCTTATTCATAGGTCTAGGGACTAGTTCCCATGTCTGATTCTTTTCTATTTGCTACAACTCTTCTTTCATAGCTTTCATCCAACTCTCATCTTCACATGCTTCACTCATAGACTTAGGTTCAATGTTAGAAAATAAACACAAATTTACCTCAACTGCTACTTTACTTCTTGTCTTCACACCTTCACTCTTATCTCCAATTATATGTTCCTCCGGATGATTCTTCTATACATACTTAGGAGTCTTAACAGTAGGTTTCGGCTCATTCTCTTCTTCTTCAATTTGTTCTTCTTTCTCTTCTTCTTCCTTCTCCTTATTCTCCTCAGGTACATGTCCATAGATAGGATCATCAGGTTCAACTTCACTTATCTCAATAGGTCTGTGTATGTCTTCATCAACTTTCACATTAGTAATTTCAACAATATTTCTCAATCTTTTATTAAAGAATCTATATGCTTTGCTAGTAGTAGAGTATCCAAGAAAAAATCGTTCATCACACCTAGCATCAAACTTTCCAAGATTTTCATCATCTCTTTTAATATAACATCTGCTTTCAAATACCTTGAAGTACTTCACAGTAGGAGTCTTACAAGTCCATAACTCAAAAGGAGTCTTTGTGTTGTTGCTTCTAATCTGAACTCTATTAAGAACATAAACAACAGTGTGTATTGTCTCTCTCCAGTACACATCTGGTACATTTGGGTAAGTGCACAAAGTTGAGTCCACGAAACGTGGAAGTTTTTGCCTTAGGCAAAAAAATGAATTCGGCTTGCAAAAAACGGGATCCGTTTAGCTTCGGGATCCTGAGCCTAAATTAAAAAACAGGAACCCGTTTTTCGAAACAGGATCCCGTTTTTGAAAATTTCCATTTTTGGAAAATTTTCAAAACGGGATCCGTTTTGAAAATTTTCTAAAATGGAAATTTTCAAAACGGGATCCTTTCGAAAATGGAAACTTTCAATTTTTGAAAAATTTCATTTTCGGAAAGTTTTCAAAACGGGATCCCGTTTGAAAACTTTCCATTTTTGGAAATTTTGTTTTTGGAAGAATTACAAAATGGGATATCGTTTCATAGAACCATAAAAAATGGTTTTTTTATGAAACGGGATCCCGTTTTTTAAATTATGAATTTTTTAGCGGTTTTTTGGCTTGTTTTTTGGTTTGGGAAATGGCTTGGGGACCCGAACCTAAGCTTTGGACCTGGTTTGACCTGCAACTTGAAGGTCCTGTTAATGTCACAGGAAAATAATGACTTTGGACATATGTTTGAAGACTTATTTTAGATTTTTTTTACGAAATTAAAACCCATTATAGATGAGACGATTTAATTCCAAATATGTAATTTTTTAATAATTTGATTATTTTTTCTATGTTTCAATTAATTTCTAATGAAACTAGTCCATAAACTTGAATTATCGTTGTTTTAGTATATTAATAACTTTGATCAACATAACATTTTGAGCGGATTGCACGAGAACAAACTTCGACAATTCTTTTTTTAAAAAATAAAAAATAAATGATAAGTTTAGGTTATCTTATCGCGTTGATGATTTTTCAAAACGACAAATATGCCTAATAAATATTTAATAAAAAAAAAATATTTAATAAAAAATTATAAAAAAATATTGAAAACAAGATTTAGTGAGTCACAAATCTTTTCCCAAAAGGATTTAGAAAATATGATAATTTAGGTCAAAATATGGATGTCGTACACGTGCATGGTATGGTATAAAAAAGTGACTTTTAAACAGTGGTTTTTAGAAACGCATATTGAAACTCAATTTTTACAATCTGGGTATTGAAATAAATTACATATTTGGAAACTAGACTCCGAGTACTACATTTTATGATTGGTGACTTTTTTGAAGATTCCATCTCTAAGTGCTTCAAATTTTAAGGTCAAATGTGTCAAATTCTGAAAATCAAGGAAAACACTTCCACTTTTTGGCCAAAAAGTGGACTCAACTTCTTGCACACACCCATTTGATTCTTTCATCATGGTTCTTGTAGCTTCCTATATTGTCCTATTTTTCCTCTCAACTACCCCATTCTGCTGAAGGGTTCTTGGAGCATAAAACTGTCTCTTTATGCCATGTTCACATAATGCATTAAACTCACTAGAAGTGAATTCTCGACCTCTATCAGATCTCAAACATTTGATTTTCAAACTTACTTCTTTTTCCACTCTTACTTTGAATACCTTAAACCTATCCAGAGTTTAAGTCTTTTTTCTAAGAAAAGCAACCCATGTCATTTGAGTATAATCATCAATAAGAAGCATGCAATACTTGTCACCATTCAAGCTTCCTATTCTAGTCAGACCACAGAGATCAGTGTGAACTAACTCCAACATTTTGGTAGTAGCTCAGTGCTATTTTCTCTTAAAGTTGCAGCTTGTTTGTTTCCCCAATTGACAACTTCTGCAAATAGTATTAGTAGCTCTTGTGATTCTAAGCAACCCTCATACAATTTCTTTTGAATTGATTTTGACCAAATTATCAAAATTTGCATGTCCCATTCTTCGGTGCCATAGTTCTAACTTTCACTGACTTGAGATACAAGGCATTGACCATCAACTTCCTTAAGTTGATAGATGTTTCCATGAGTTCTCCTTCCAACAACAACCATATCTCCATTTCCGGATCCTTTTTTGATTTCACAAGTATTATTCTGAAACACAAGTTTAAAACCATTGTTGCACATCTGACCAACACTCAAAAGGTTATGCCTTAAACCCTTCACATAATATACATCATTAGTGTTGTGCACTCCATCAAAACTAATTGAACCTTTCCCACAAATCTTAGCTCCTAAATCATCACCAAACATGACTAAACCACCATCATACTTTTCAAGTTTAGTAAACTTTGTCTTATCTCCGTTCATGTGATTAGAACATCCACTATCAATTACCCAGTAGTCTTCATCCTTTCTTTCATGAAAAGTGGTAACCAAAGTGCCTTCCGTCCTATTCCTCTTATTCTCTAGAGCCTTCTTGCTTGCACATTTTCTAGGGTTAGCATATACAAATTTACTTTCCAAAACTAAGAACAAAAATTCACTATCATCAACCTCATTTTTAGATTTATCATTAGATATTTTGGCTTCTTCTTTAACATAATACAACTTGTATTTCTTATCCTTCCTATCCTTATCTTTATAATCCTTGTTCTTCTTATGTACAACTCTATTCAGACATCTCGAAGCATAATTACCAATATTACCATAAATGAAACATTTAAAGGGAAACATACCTTTATAGTTTTTGGTACCTTTCTTCAACTTCCTGGTGAAGTTTGCTTCCAACTCATCTGAAACATCACTCTCTGGATCATCTTCAATCTTCATTGCCTTAAATGTTGTCTCTGTCTTTTCTTCTTTCCTAAACTTTCTCATCTCAAATGTTTGCAAAGTGTTGAACAACTATTCTGTAGTATACTTCGTAGGATCATGCATCTCTTCAATAACTGAGATCTTATCACTATAGCAATCTGGTAGGGTGATCAGGATCTTCTCAATAATATCTTTATCAGTCAGTTTTCCCCCTTGATTCTTAACTTCATTTGATGTCATCTCAACCCTCTGGAAATAGCTTGTAAACTCTTCACCTTCTTCCATTTTCAAATTCTCAAATTTTTGCTTTCCCACCACCTTCTTTGTCAATTTTACTCTTTCATTTCCTTCATACAGTTCTTCCAACTTCTTCCAGACATCATAAGAAGTAACTAAAGAAAGAACCTTAGTTCGCCCAGTTTTAGATAAAGCACTGTAAATAGCATACCACACTTTCTCATTCTCCTCATAAGCAGAAACCTCATTTGTAGAAGTAGGACCATTTACCGGAGGAGTATCCTTCATCTCAACAACTTTCCAGGTCTTGTAACAAAGAGAAACAATACATCCTCTCCTCTACACTTTCCAATCATTGTAATAAGATCCATCGAACATAGGGATTTCCAACTTATGTGCCATCTTATCTTCCTTAAGCAGTTAAGCTCTACACCAAGGAACCAAGGCTCTAATACCAATTGTTAAATAGGCACAGAACAATTGAGAGGGGGGGTGAATCAATTGTCACAAAAATTAAACTTAAAACTTCAACACTTATCAAATCCACAACCACACTATTTTGTTATTAAGTATGAGCATGAAACACAATGAACACTAGATTTTTACGTGGAAAACCCAATTGAGGAAAAGCCACGGTGAGGGTTAACTCACAATATAAAAGGATTATAAAACCGAATACAAAAGCTCACTTCTAAGGGCTCACTACCTAGATGAGGACTCACTGTCCAAGCACAAAGGCTCACTGTCTACAGAAAGGACTCACTATCCAATAAGGAGGCTCATTTCCTACAAATACAAAAGAGAACAAAAGATCCACCAAAATAATTAACACACATTTGCAGCCTTGAATAAAGGATTGCAGAAACCTTTAGCTCACTGCTTTTAGGAATCCCACACAATGAAGAACTACTACCTCAACACACTTTCACACACTTCTACTCTTGTGATTTGTCGCTTACTTTGTCACTTTGCATCACATTGTCATACAACTCTTCACAATTCGACTTGCATTTATACCATCTTCAACCTTAGAACCTTTCTCCAAGGTCGGCCACATAAACTTTATTTCATAAATTCAAATTGGGTCGGCAACTCAACATTCCTCTAGTGGAAAGGAATGAGAGTGGACCAAAAATAAAATGTCTTGGATCAACCACACGCTTCCTTAATTAAATTTTATTCTTTGAATGAAGTGTAAACACTAGGTCGGCCAAACCTAATGAAAACACAAATAAACATTGATATACACTTCCCAACAAGAAAATGAAATGCATATGCCACAACACCCTTCATTATGCACGAAGATACATCTCATATTCCTTCAAGTTCATCTGCAACAAGTGCAAAAAACTTCAAACATTGAACACCTTCCATCAGTCCATCCGGACTGTGCAAACACACACAACAACACTAAAATATGACTTCTGGATCACGAAACCTCAAACTTCTTTGCCAAAACCCAGAGAACACCTTCACAAGACATACCCTATATCATATATTGGTTAACGTAACTTTCATATACCATCACACCAAAAGCTAAAACTCAAGATATAACACCAAAAGATCACCATTAGCAACCCTTCATATCCGCACAAGCATAGGATCAACACATAAGAAATGTGCAGCACATACCAGAGCACATTCTGAACACATTCATCACTCTAAATTTTCTTCTTTATTAATTTTCTCAAAAGCACTTGGAAACACACCAATTCAATACATCTACAATGACATAAAGATAACTCCATGTACTCACAACATCTCAACATCTCAACTATACATGTACAATTTGCAACATACAGAACTGTGTTGAAATCAATGACAACACAACCAAACTAGCTCATACTTGCAACATTTCTCCCAAGAGACTAAAGTCCTTTGTGCCCCTTAGAGCCCAAGAAGTTTCTGCCATGATACACTCCATACTAGAAAAAGCCATCACTAATGAAAATAGTGGCATCAACACCATTGCTATAGATGTATCCAGGGAGGTGGGTTTTCTTACTAACAATACCATATGCAGAATGTCATTTGGGAAGATATGCAATGAAGATGAGATGGGGGGAAGAGTATTCAAAGAAGTTTTAGATGATGTTCTTTCTCTAGTTGTTGGATTTAAGTACAACAATTACATTCCCCTGTTGGGTTGGCTTGATTTGCAAGGCAATGGACGAAGACAAGTCGAACTTACTGAGATTTTTCATTTGTTTGTGGAAAGAATTGTAGATGAAGAGTTTGAAAGAAGGAAGAAATCCAATGGCTTGGAGTGTGAGGACTTTTTGGATTTTCTACTTTCTTTTTCTGAAGATGAATCCACGGAGATCAAGATTACACGAGACCACATCAAGAATTTTTTTTGTTGTTGTTGAGATAACCATGCAACAATAATAGTAGAAAACATAAATAGAATAGCAATAACAATTACAAAATAAACGAAAATAATTAACACAAATATTTAACATGGTTCACCATGAAAATGGCTACATCCACTGAGGAAAGGAGGTCACACTATTTTATTAATCAGCCCAAATACATCAATCTTCATCTATACAAAAAGAGAATGAGAAGGGAATTATATCAAATCTTTAGGCAAGTGAGGAGACATGGGAGGAGGAAGATGAAAGGGAAGTGACAGTTCGACTTCAGTTCCAACAATCTCCCACTTGAAGTCCAAACCATATTGATGTCCCCACTTTCCTCAAGAAACTAAGTGTTACTTAATTACATCCACCAAGGAAAGCAGGCCACACTATTCTAGCTTCTTTTTTGGCATGATCAAATCCACGGTCAATTGCACTTCCATTAATGTATCATTATCATCTCTTGTGCCAAGGACAACCCATGAGTCTCCTAGAGTTCCTGAAACAAGGGGGCTTCCATTGCATTAGTCCCCTGAAGCATAAACAAGGGAACACCCATCGGGTCCACAACCACTACGTTGTCGCTATTTTCTTCTTGCAAATGATCCTTTTTAGTGTTCTCTAAAATCTCAAAACCGAAATGTTTACTCTACCTGCTGCCTCTAGTATCTGCATTTTCAAGTGCACTACCCTTGGTAACACTACTAGGTGCCCCCAAAAATTCTCTTGAAACTGCATTATTATCACTCTCCAATGTCTCCCTTGTTTTCTCTTAGGCCCGCTCAGTGCTTTCTTTTCCTTTTACTCGTAGTTGCTCCACCTTCTTGCACATAACTTCTATTATTTCTATGTTTCCCCCTTGTGATTCAAACTTCAATAGGTGAAGAAATTCTTTAATGACTGAAACATCTAACCTATCCATTTCACATGAAGCCTCAACAAAGCCTTACTCTAGCTCACTGTTTGTTGACATAAGGGATTCAAAGACCTTATTCTCAGCCTCTGTTGCTCTCTTATCTTTTTCGAAGTCTTCTAGCATGTCAAAATCCTCGCCTCTCAAATCTTGCGGGGCCCTCTCCCACACATACCTCACCTAGGCAGTGCTCGGGGAATCAGGATCAACATCACTCATAAGAACTTCAGTGGCGAGATCAACAACCAAATAAATAGAAGATTCATCTACTTCCATTGGCACAATTTCATCTAGCTCCGTGTCACTTTCCGCAATTGTCATCGCAACTCCCATTTCGTTGTGACTCTCTAGCACATATAAATTATCTAATTTTCTGCCTTCTGCAATCATTGAGACTCCTTTGGTTACCTTCCATCTATTAGTTCCAAAAGTGACTCTACATCCTTGAGAACTCAATTTCCCAATTGAAGTTGAGTTATGTTTTAGTTGAGGGACATATCTAACATCCTGTAACAACCTACTATTTCTATTTGTTAGCTTCAACAAAACATCTCCTTTGCCAACAATATCAAGAGATTTATTTTTTGCAAGAAAGCACTGACCAAAAATTTTGCTTTGAAAAGTTTCAAAAAACTCCCTACACGAAGTAACATGAAATGATGCTCTTGTATCGAGCACCCAATCATTTACAATAGTTTTCATTGTAGTAAAAATAAGAACACTATCTTCCATATTTTCTCCTTCGCTCGAACCGAGCTCTGATGCCAATTGTTGAGATAACTATGCAACAATAACAACATAAAACATAAATAGAACAACAATACCGATTGCAAAATAAAGACAAATAATTAACACAGATATTTAACGTGGTTCACCATCAAAATGGCTACATCCACCAAGGAAAGAAAGTCACACTATTTCATTAATCAACCCAAATACACCAGTCTTCATCTACACAAAAAGGGAATGAGAAGGGAATTATATCAACTCTTTAGGCAAGTGACAAGACATGGGAAGAGGAAGATGAAAGGGCAATGATGGTTGGACTTCACTTCCAACATTTGTATGTACAAAACCCTGATATCTCTGTGAACTCTTTTTTTTCATACTTTTGTTTTAGGTGTTTTGTTTCTTATTTAAAATCATTATGCATAGCTTAGGCATAGAGTTGTTTGGGATCTATCGACAATATTATGGTAAGAATCTATGAATCTAAGTTGCATAGATCTAATTTTATGAAGTTTTAGACTTGTAGGTAATTGTAGAAATAGGGGTATTGATGTAAAACAGGGTCCCATGAGTAAAAGCATATAAGGACATCTTCTACATCCATATAAAAAAAGTCAAATATGAGGGATTTTTCCATTTTTGGATAATGGCTTTTCTAGTTAATATTTTGGTTATTTCCTTTTTTGGGATAACACTTATTGTAGGTAACTTTTTGTTTTGTCCTGCTTTGAAATTCATTTCACGGGTTGGGTTATTACGTTGTCAAATAATCTTTATGGTTTTTTATTTTATCTTGGGGATTATTTTAAATCTTTAAAGGAATTAAAATATATGAGTTATAAAAATCTAAAACAAGTACAGGAGGTCCATATCATTTTAATTAATATTATTGAAGTAGCAAATGGGTAGAAAAGGGTCTAATCATTTTTAATGTTTGATTTATTACATGTCATGTTCATGTCTTTTCTATATAGTATCAACATGTTATGTGTTTTTTAGGACTTGTTACCTGTAGCCACGGATACTTTAGGAGACACACTAGAATGGGAAATATTAGAATTAATTATAAATTCTTCAACAATGATGCAAGCCCAACACGAGTTTGATTCTGTAATTGGATTCAATCGTATGGTAGAAGAATCTGATCTACCTCATCTTCAATATTTGCAAGCAATAGTGAAAGAAACATTAAGACTTCACCCTCCTATTCCTTTGCTCCTTCCACATATGTCTATGGAACAATCAACAATAGAGGGATATCAAATACTAGAGAAGACACAAGTTCTTGTGAATGCTTGGGCTATTGTGAGAGATCCAACTACCTTGGAAAAGTTGATGAATTCAAGCTAGAAAGATTTATAGGGAGCCCAATTTATGTCAAAGGTCAAGATTTTGAACTCATACCATTTGGTTAAGGAAGGAGAGGATGCCCTGGAATTAGCTTGGCTTTGTCTTTGGTCCATCTTGGCCTTGCACAACTATTGCATTACTTCAATTGGAGTCTTCCTCAAGGGATAACTCTAGAAAAAATGAATATGTCAGAAGTCTATGGTCTTACCATGCCAAGGGAAATGCATCTTTATGACTGATAGGGACAGGGTTGGATTGAGTCAATCACTGGCTCAATGCTCTGGGTCTCAAATTGATAACCCCTTGGTGTTTCTCTCCACCACTCAACCTATAGGTCCTAAAAGTTATTAGGCACCCCTGGTCCTCCCTGCCAACCCTACTATGAAGTTTCAAATCATTAATCAAGCCTAACTTGATGCTCTTCCTCTCATTCACCACTTAGCCTTTAATCACCTTAAAGACTAACCATTCTCAAATGTTTCCTAACTCTATTACAGGGGTGTGTGATACCTTCCAAGGCTTCCAAAATCATCTTCTACAGGCGCTTGAACAATCACCAAGCTCCAACTCTCCATCGTTTTCACAAAATCCCTATTTTAGGGTTTGGGCAGGGCTACAATCCTTGAGCCTCTATTAGGTCTCTTAACCCTAGAAAACTGGTTGTTACACCTCTCCTTCAACAAGTCAAGCCAAGCTCTCTTCTAACACCCTGGCTCTTTTTCTGAGTTCTTTAAGATTTTTGGGGTTTAGGTCCTTCACAGGCTGTATACAGGCTTAAGTCAGAATTTTCAAGAAACTAGGGTTTCTAAGACCTTTTCCTGGACTGTTTTCCTTTTCAAGCCTCCAGATGATTAGTCAAGGATCCTATCTTCCTGCCCAACCTTTGTAAAGGTTCCTACATCCACCACACTTTTTAGAAGTTAAATATATCACACCCCTGCTTCGTTAGGGTTTTGTCATTAACTGTCTTTCCTTGCCGGGCTTTCAAGCTCGCCTAGGAACAACCTTCTAGCATGCTTCTTGAACCATTACTGACCCCTATATTTACATTATGTACAAGAATGGAGTTTAGCCTTGTTTCCACAACACCCATACTTCTTGGTACGGACAAAAAACAATCTAAAACTCCATTTTTCTGAGATTTACGAGTCAAAACAGCAAAACAGAGAAAAACACAATATTTACAAAATAGATGAAAGTGATGAGAAAAATAGTTTATTGTGTCAAAATAGAACTTCTAGAGGCCTCACTACGTGCTATCAATCCTACAAAATGCCTCCTCTAATCCATTTAGCAATAGTCACGCAGCTAAGAACAGGAAAACAGAACTTTTTACACACAAATCACTGTATTTTTATTATTTTCATATATCTCCCAACGTTCCCAAAGCTTCCAACCTTCATCAAAGGTCGAGAGTTACCTTTTAAAATGCCTAGAAAATAGTTAGGTTTTCTCTTTTGAGCCTAAGAACGGCCAAAAGCTAGTTGTTGTAAAACACAGTGTGTTTTGCAACTTTTGTCTATAGCTTAGGAAACCACCACAAAAAGGATTCCAAACTTTATTCAACCTCACCACTCTAACCTAAGAACCAAAAGTCCTCAACCACAATTAGGATGGTGTTCAAAAACCTTACAAAACACAACCAAAATGGATTTAAATTAAAAACTTCAAGACAAGCTTGCACTTTGGCAGGTGCTTCTGCACCAATGACATTCCAATTCCTCACCTTCCACTAGAAATTTATGAACCAAAAGCCTAAATTTGTGGTTTGCTACTAATAGTCTACTTAGGTAGTTTGTTTCTAAATCTATGATTATTTTCATATAGTATGCTCATTAATCCTTAAGTGTTACATAATGTTAGAATAAAGAGGATTGCGAAAATTATTTTGGATTGGTAAGATATGATTTAAAATATATGGTTTTCACACTAAATCTACTATTTTGTACCGATGGCTTAGAGTTGTGTTACATGCTAAAGATGGACTATTATAGATAAAGAAAATTCACAGATGTACACTCTCATAAATTAAAAACAAAAATTCTCCTAATAAGTTACTAAATTTAATATGATATTTTATATAGATGGTTAATCTAAAGATGATTGGGCAATAACAAAAGGTACATAAATAGTTTTGAACTAAAATAGTTGGATTGAAGAAGTTTATAATAGATAAAATTATCATAACAAATTAATTATTTCTGTGAGAAACCTTAAGTGATATACATACTTGTTGTTGATCCATCCATTCAAGATGTATGGATAAAAGCACACACTTGTGTCACACTTTATAAAGGAATCGACCAACAACAATTTTTTTTTTGAACTTCGACCACATAAAAGTGGTCTTTATGTTTTGAATTTCAAAATGATGTAAACTAATTAAATGTAAAATTTTTGATGAAGTTTATTCCTGTAATTTTTCATATTTTTAAAAAATTGTTTTCATTATTTTTTTATCAATTCAAGAACAAATTTTGGAATGCTGAAAATTTCAGAAAAAAGTGACGTTCACGGGACATCAATAAACAAATTGAAAAAAACTTCATTTTTCCCAAATTTTTTTGCCAAATAAGTAACTTCAATATCTAGTGCATGGAAAAAAAATCAAATTTTGATGTATATTTTTCTCGTAATAACGTTTAAAATAAAATTTGTCAGAATTTGACAGTTTTCATGGGATGTCAACTATTGTCTATTTTTTTAATCATTTTCAAAAAATAAATTATACCATTTTGAAGAGGACTCTCTCCTCTAGTGCACCATATTTTTTTAAAAAAATTTAATATGTTTTACTATTTTTTTTTAATTTTTAATCAACCTCTTTTTTAACTTTAACAACCTACTTGTATTATTTTAAAAATAAATAATATTAAAACTAATCAAAATATTAAAAAAATTACATATTCGGATTCACCATTCCAAGCTCTAAAAATAGTTTTTTTTTTTTTTTAAACATCATTCTGACTAAAGAAATACTTAGTTGAAGTTGAGAGTTTTAGAAAATTCTGGAAAAAGCTCAGTTGGCTGCCAACTAGGATGCCACATAGACAGTTTTGGTAGAAAGGGTTTCTATAAAAAGGGTTTCAGCTAAAACCCTTTCTATAGTAACCCCACACATAAAATAAGCCAATTTTAAAGCGGCAAAGGGGAATTTTTTTTTTTTTTGGATTCGGCCGAAACCTATTCAACCAAAACCCTGTGTGCCATGTATAGGCCACATGGTTTCAGTCGAAACCTATTTGACCGAAAATATTTTGCTGGAAACTATTTATTTGGTCACAACTTTGTGCTTTTACCCATGTATTCGACTAAAATAATTTTCTCATTCAAACATGTAAAAAATGAGAAGGAAATATTAAATAACTAAATCTCTCACAACTAGAGAAAATTAGAATATATCATGGAAAAAATCCTCTCAAAAAAAAAAGAAAATATGAAAAAGTGAAGGAAGGACTCAAGATGACCTTGGGCAAGGATAAATTCCATCATGATATCCCCCTCAATAGGAGAGAAAGTATATGAAGGAATAAGAAGCCTCCAAAATCATGTTATGAAGATAAACATAAAGAACACCATTGAAACACGAAAAAGCTACAAAAAAATGTCAAAAAATGATTGTTATAGTGCTTAAAGTTAAGAACCTCCTCTAAAATTAGGATAAATTATGATTAGAAGGAAAAAAATCTACATGAGTGACCCCAATGACACTACTTGAACAATGGTAAGATGGCTAACCAAGGCAATGTAATTAGAAAATCAAAGATATATATGACACATCAATTTTTATGAGCAAACCCAATGACACTACTCAACCAATGCATAACATTATACTACAAGTTGAAAATATAGGTGCTAATAGTCTAAGGAAAACTAGTCAACCAAGGATGGAAGATTGAACCTCCATAAATAGGAATACAAAATTTTCTATATGGCATGTGTTCCATCTTATTAAAATGCATGGATAACTAGCTACTCCATCCACCTAGTATATAGTAACAAAAACTAGATACATATTTCACTCCAAAATGAAATAAAGGAAGAATTAAGCACAATTAGTATGATATCCCCCATAATATTGACAAGAGAGAGCTATGAAAGGTCCACTAAAACTATGCCACAATACATTGTAGGAAGGAGAAGAAACAACACAAAACATACACAAGATATTAACTACAGGTGAAAAAGGATATGGAAAACAAGACACACACATGAAGATAGATGAAGTTGTGATTACAAATAATTTTTTTTACAAAAAACCCTCCATGGCACATTATAAAACAATGTGAGTATAAAAATGGTATAACATGATGTGCAAGATCCACCAAATATAGGTACAATATGTCACACTTTATCAAGTAGTGTGTTTACAAATGAAGATGTGTATTCAATATAGGCTTATAATTTTCAAAAGAGGCCACATTCTAAAAATACATATAAATCAACTAAAATGAAGTCATCTCATACAAATAGAACTTTTTCAAGAACCAAAAATTATAATTAATCAACCAAAATATGAAATAATGAGAAATAAATTAAAAGATACGTAGAGAAGGTTTTAGGAAAAGTACATAGATAGCTACGAAGAGCTCTAAAATGATTTTCCAACATTGAAAGAATCATAAAAATGAGAGACCTAAACATAATTTATGAGATAAAGGAGGTGATAGAGACAAGTAATAGAGAGAGAGAGAGGAAGATAGAGATAGAGATAGGGATACATAGTGATAAATAAGGCTCGTGAGAGAGAGAGATATGGATCTATAGAGATAGAGATGGAGATAGAGATATAAATATATAGAGAGGGATAGAGTGGGAGGGAGAGAAATAGAGATAGAAATAGGGAGAGACGAAGAGAGAGGGAGAGATAGAGAGATAGATATAGTGGGAAAGATAGAGAGGAAAGAGAAAGAAATGGAAGGAGAGATAAGGACATGGAGATAGGGAGACGGATAGAGATTGATATTGAGATTGAGATGGTGACAGAGATGGAGAGATATTGAGATGAAAGGAGAGAAAAGGAAAGAGAGGGAGAAATAGAGATAGAAATAGGGAGAGACGAAGAGAGAGGGAGAAAATGAGAGAGCTAAAGGGATAAAAAGATAGAGATAGGAAGTTATAGAGAGAGAGAGAGGTGGAGAGAAGTAAAGATGAGGATATATAAAGAGAGAGAGATGGGAAGAGAAGGAGAGAGATATCTTTATATCTCTATCTCCCTCTCTATCTCTATTTTTCTTATTATCTCTCAATCTCTCTCTTCCTCTTTCTCCGCTATTTCTTTATATTTGTCTTCATTGAACTCTCTTCATCTATCTTTCTCTCTTTTCCTCTCTCGCTCTTTCTCTCTCCCTATCTTTCTCTCCCTTACTCTTTTTTGCTATCACTATTTATCTACCTCTCTCTCTCTCCCTCTCCCTCTTTATCTCTTGATCTTTATACCTCTATATATATCTTTGTCTCCTATTTATCTATCTCACTCTCTCTATGTGACTTTATATCTATCTATGTCTCTCATCTTCTCTATTTTCCTATCTCTCTCTTTATTTATCTCTCTTACAATATCTCTTTCTCTCTCCCTCTTTATTCCTCTATATCTCTACCTCTCTCTCTCTTTATATCTCTCTATATCTCTTTGTCTCCCTCTCTATTTATCTCTCTCTCTCTCTCTCTCTCTCTCTCTCTCTCTCTCTCTCTCTCTCTCTCTCTCTCTCTCTCTCTAACTCATTATCTCCCTCTTTATCTAACTGTTTCTCTTTCTCCTCCTTTGTCTCAATTTTTCCCCTATTTTTCTCCCTTTACCTCTCTATATCGTATCTCTATCTCCCTCACCTTTCTCTCTTCCTCTCTCTTTTCTCTCTTTCTCTTTGTCAAATTTCCTCCTTAACTGTGCAATGGGTACACTGAAGAGGTCTTAAAGGTGAATTATCATATCCTTAATTAAATTACATTCTACCCTAAGCATAAATCCCCTAGGACATGGGCTATCCTTGGATTATTGGCATAAAATGACTAATCAAAAATTTATCTCTATCTCTCTCTCTATAACTTTTAATTAGATTTTAAGTTTGAAATGTATTTAATTATATAGATTAAACTAAAAACTCAAACTAGAATTATTCTACAATAATTAAAATTTAATAAGACGAATAATTACAAAGTAAATTCATTTTAATAATTTTTGATTATTTGTAATATTATAAAAAGACAAATAATTAAAATAAATTTCAAATTTAAATCTAAATTAAAAATTAAAATAGAATAAACTAAATACAAAGTCAAAATATATCACAATCCAAATCTTAATAAAAATAATAATTTTTTTAAGTTAATTAATAATTAAATAAAAATTTAAAACTATTTTTTTAATTTATTAAAATTAAAATATTAATAAAATATGTACCTGAAAAATATAAGTAATATATATTACAAACAATATTAACATTAATTGAAAGATAAATTCAATATTAACAAATAAAAAAATTATAAAATTGAATGTAAATATAACTAGCAATCGCACCTTGGTTCCAATGGGTATGCCAAAGAGGTGTGGAAGGTCAATTAGGGAAAATGTTGGTTTATTTTTTGCATATATTTGTGTAGTACACGAGGTCAATTGGTAGGACCTATGAATTAGGAAGATAATGAGGCTCCATTATGAAAAATCTCATGTTATGTTTGCAATAGGGAGAGATGGAGAGAGAGTGAGAGATAGGGATAGAAAGAGGGAGAGATAGAGGGGAAAGAGAAAAAGAAGAGGGGGGTTAAGGAGACAGAGATAAAGGAAATAGATAGAGAGGAAGATAGATATGGAGATGGGTATGGAGATGAAGAAGGAGATGGATATGGAGAGGAGAGGGAGAGATAAAGAGAGAGGAGAGAGGGATAGATAGAGATGGAAGAGATAACTATATAGAGAGGGAGAGCGATGTATGGGTATAGAGAGGGAGAAAGTGTCAAGATATAAAGGGTAAGAGAGGAAGATAGAGGTAGAGATGATAAAAGGAGAGAGTAAGAGGGAGAATTGGATAGAGATAGAGGGAGGTAGGGGATAGATAATTATATATATATATATATATATATATAGAGAGAGAGAGAGAGATAAAGAGAAAGAGAGGGAGAGAGAGGGAGAGAGATAAGTAGAGGAGGGATAGAGAAAAGAGGAAGAAGAGATAGAGATAAATAGGTAGAGGATGGAGAGAGAGAAAAGAGAGGGAGAGATGGAGAGATTCAGGTAAAGAGGGAGATAGAGATGAAAGAGGTGTGAGAGGGATATATATCTTAATATGTAGAGATGAAGATGGAGAGGTAGAGAGGGGGAGATATAGATATAGGGTGATATAGAGAGAGAGAGAGAGAGAGGGATAGGGAAAGTGATAGGTAGAGAGGGAGATAGATGGATAGATAGGTATATGGAGACATGTCTAGAGATAGAGGGGGAGATGAAGATAGAGGTAGATATGAAGATAGGAGAGAGGAAAAGGGAGAGAAATAGATATAGAGATAAAGATAGGTAGAGGGAAATAAAAAGATAGAGAGAGATAAAGAGATTGAGAGGGAAAGAGAAAGAGATATATAGGAAGAGGGGGTAGAGGGAGAGAGATCAATAGAGTAGGGAGAGAGAGAAGATGAGGGAGAGAAGGAGATAAATAGGTAGAGGAAGGGGGGAGAGAAGAAGGGGGAAAGAGGAAGAGAGATATGTAAAGAGGGAGATATAGCTCAATATATAGACATGGAGAGGGAGAGGGAGAGATATAGATAGAGGGTGATATAGAGGGATAGAGAGGGATAGGAATAGAGATAGAGAGATAAGGAGATCTAGTGGTAGAAAAATATATGGATAGAAAGAGGTAAAGAGAGGAGTGAGCTCAATTGGTAGGCCATTTAACAAATGATGTTTGTGCAACAAAGGTCTCAATGGAGAAGTGATAGCTTTAAGATGCAAGGATCTAAACACGACTAAAACAAAACCTTTGAATAAGGAAGATAACTAGGCTCCATTATCAACAAGCTCATGTTGCTCAACAAATAGAAAGGGGGTGAGAAATGATATAGATAGAGGGATATATAGAGAGATATAGAGGGATGGGGAGAGAGATAGAGAGAGATAGGGAGATAGAGGTAGAGATATATGGATAGGAATAAATAGAGAGAGGAGAGAGAGATGAAGAGATAAGATATATAGAGCATGAGAGATGGAGTGAATAAAAGAGAGGTAGAGATAATGATATATCTAGAAAGAGAGAGTAATAGAAAGATACAAAGAGAGGGGGAGGTAAGGATAGAAAGAGGTAGGGGTGATCTCACAATAGTGGTTTACAATTTTTGTCCAAATTGGACATTGAAATTATTATTTTTAACTAAATTTTCACATTCAGGCACCTATATCAGCTAAACGGTGAGGAATTTGAAGATGATGCAAACTAGAGTCTCATCACATTTTGTCTATAGATTCTAAAAATATTTTTTTCAAAATGGGTGATCCCACAATAGTGGTTTACAATTTTTGGCCAAACTGGACATTGAAAGTATTATTTTTAACTAAATCTTCACATTCGAGCACCTATAGCAGCTAAACCGTGAAGGATTTGAAGATTATGAAAACTAGAGTCTCGTCACATTTTGTCTGTAGATTCTAAAAATATTTTTTTCAAAATTTTTGAAATTAGATTGCACTTCTTTTTCCATCTCCCACGAAAACTGGTTTTTTTCAGAAAACAACATTTTAAATAAGTGATGCACACCGTATAACGCATAATTTTTTTTCCATGAAAGATAAAATGCTAATTCTTTCGAATTTAGATTTGTAACTCTGATATCTAGTGCTTCCACTTGGTTAGACATTTTTTTATTAAATATTTTTTCTTTAATCAAGTTTTGAAGTCAAACCAATTACAATTCAAACATAGCACGACCGTATAACGCATATCTTTTTTTGTATATATCAAAATTCAATTTTATTTTTTTTGTTGGATCAATGACTTCAATATCTGTGCACTCATCTCTTTTCAATTTCTTTTTTGATAATCATATTTTTCCACATGTGCGAACATAGACCTTTGTTTTCGATGAAAACCCTATGTTTAATAAAACTAAAAAAAAAATACATAATAAAACCAAAATATTAAAATTATATTCGTTGGATAGCTCGTAGGACTACTTGATTTAAGTTGGGTTTGTGAGGATTCCTCCATTTTCATCCTCAACCCGAGCTCGAGGCGCCAAAATTTAGGTTTTTTGTGTGCCTCAGGGAGGGGACGAGGATTTAGGGGGGTTCGTATGAACCCTTGGGGTTCATTCGAACTAGGGTTCACTCAAACTCTGGTTTGAGTGAACCTCTTCAAGGGGGTTCGCTCAAACCCCTTTCATATGCTTTTTTTTTTGTTTTTGGCGGCAAAAATTTTAAGGGGTTCGATTGAACCCACGTTCGGTCGAACCCAGGTTCAGTCGAACCCCTTTTTGGTTCGGTTGAACTTCTAGGTTCTTACGAACCCCCAAAATCACTTTTTTTTCTATGGGTTCATTTTGTCTCAATTTTCCTTCCTCTATCAAATTATAAACCACTATTGTGGCTTCACCCAAATTTTTGGAAACAAATTGCACTTCTTTTTCCATCTCCCATGAAAACTAGTTTTTTTGAGAAAACAACATTTTTAAAAAGTGACGCACACCATATAAAGCATAACTTTTTTTCCATGAAGGATAAAATTCTAATTCTTTCAAATTTAGATTTGTAACCCTCGATATCTAGTGCTTCCAATTGGTTAGATAGTTTTTTATTGAATATTTTTTCTTTAATCAAGTTTCAAAGTCAAACCAATTACTATTCAGACATAGCGCGTCATTAAAAGCGTAACTTTTTTGTATATATCAAAATTTATTTTTTGTTGGATCAAGGGACTTCAATATCTGGTGCACTCATATTTTTCAATTTTTTTTTGATAATCTGCTATTTTTCCACATGTGCAGAATAGGACCTTCATTTTCTATGAAAACCTATGTTTAATAAAACTAAAAACAAATAAATAATAAACCAAAACATATTAAAATTATATTCATTGGATAGCTCATTCCGAGGACTACCTCGATTCCAGTTGGGTTTGTGAAGATTCCTCCATTTTCATCCTCAACCCGAGCTCCGAAGTGCCAAAATTTAGGTTTTTTTGTGTCACTGGGGGGATGAGGCATAAGGGGGGTTCGGTCAAACCCCTTTACATGCTTTTTTTTTTGTTTTCTAGCAGGCATAGTTTGAAGGGGTTCGGTCGAACCTTTGTTCGGTCAAACCCCTTATGGGTTCAGTCGAACCAATAGGTTTGTACGAACCCCCAAAAACACATTTTTTGCTTTCGGGTCATTTTTTGTGAGTTTTCCTTCCTCACTTGAATTGTAAACCACTATTGTGGCTTCACTCGTAAGGAGATAAATAGAGAGAAGTAGAGAGATATAAAAACAAGGGGGGGGATAGCGTGCGCGCATGTGAGAGAGAGAGAGAGAGAGAGAGAGAGAGAGAGAGAGAGTAGGAGAGATGGAGTAAACAAGAGAGGGAGGTAGATATATGATATATAAAATTTTGGTGAAAATTATTACTTTCACCATAAATATTTATAGATTTCTTGTTTGCACAAGCCTTGGCATTATCATTGTCCTCTTGATGATGATGATGATGATTATTATTATTATTATTTTCCTAACCTATCCAAAGATCAATTAAACTATGAGTTTTTTATAAATTAATTTAATTTGATCTATGTAGAAATATATTAATTATTAATTATAATAATTTCATACTTATATTTAATACTTTGTATTGTATAATATAATCTATATATACTATTATATATATTTATAAATATAATTATATTGTATATAATTTAATCTGTATTATATAAAATATATAATATATTAATTATATTTTATATTGTTTTGTTAGAGAATATAATATATAATAATAATAATAATAATAAATAATATAATTATGTGTTTATAATTATTTTTTATTATATAAAATTTACATTATTTATTACTTATGTTAAAATATACTTAACTATGTAGGGTAAAGGATGTTGTAATTTTAAAACCTAAATGTGCTCATTATTAGGATCTTGGCTATAATTTTCATTTTAATAAACACACTCTAAAACCCTCGCCAAATTGGAGGAATGAAAGGTCAATACCAACAATGGCGGGAAATTGGCAAAAAATGATAAACGGCTGATTCGTTTAACCGACTTGCCAAGGCCTTTTCCACGGTTCAGAGACTTTTTTGTTCAGCACTCTCAAATAAAGAAACGCCTTCGAGATAATTAAATTTTTAAATTAAAAAAAATAAAAAAATTAGAACAATACTTTAAATAAAACATTAAAATAAAAAGAAATTATATTAAATTTTTTTAAGAGTTCAAACCATACTCTATATATAGTTTTCTAAGAAACCATCTTAGACTATACTTTACGCTCAATCTGCAATATAAATAAAATTTTATTATTATTATATGTATAAATATAAAAACCATAGATGATATTAAGTTACCAAATTAAGTTTCCATTATAAAGTATGTTCCATATCTGGAGATTATATATCATCTTCCTCTGCATACATTCATACCTACCCAAATTCATATGTTAATAATGTACCTAGCACTAAAGTCATTCAGGTATCAAATTTCTGCTTTAGGAGGATTTGACGGCTGCAAAGTACAGAACCTGCGCGGCCTCATCCCCGATGTCTTCGCTGAATGAACAGCGAAGAAACTGACAGCTAGCCTTCATTCATTCACTAAGCACTTTACTGATTGCTTGAATAGCAGTGACGAACAAGATCAGATGGTAGGAGGCACCGATTTCACCGGTTATATGGTACGTAACGAAGAGTATCTTCTGTGTTTTTGGCTGTTTATGACGGATGAACAAATTCGATCTTCTTTCTGCTACTCTGCTCTATAAATCAACATCCAAGGCACTAGACAAAAACATCTCGAAAGCTTCTTCTTCTTCTTTTTTTTAATCGTGTATTAACTTTTTAGGAGCTCACTATGGAATTCCTGATAATTTCATGGATTTCCATGTTTATAATCCTGCTCCTCGCAGGCTTTCTACTAGGAAAACCTAGCAAAAAGTCCAAGATGCCCCCTGGGCCAACACCCTTACCCATCATTGGCAACCTTCATTTAATCTCCCGTCTTCCTCACAGATCCTTCTACTCTCTTGCCCACAAATATGGCCCGATTATGACCCTCCACTTGGGTTCTCTCCCAACAGTCATCATATCATCTCCTGAAATGGCTAAACAGGTCCTCAAAACACAGGACCACATATTTGCAAGCCGCCCTCCCATGGGAGATAACGACCATCTCCTAAGCCCCCAGAAAATTTCTCAATCTCCATACGGTCCATACTGGAAATTCATGCGCAAAGCCCTTGTCTTGGAGCTTCTTTCTCCCAAGAGATTGAAGTCCTTTGCGCCCCTCAGAGCCCAAGAAGTTTCTGCCATGATACGTTCCATACTACACAAAGCCATTGCCAACGAGAACAGTGGCATCAACCCCAGTGCTGTAGATGTGTCCAGGGAGGTGAGTTTTCTGACAAACAATACCATCTGCAGAATGTCATTTGGGAAGATATGCAATGCAGATGAGATGGGGGGAAGAGTATTCAAGGAAGTTTTGGATGATTTACTTGCTCTAGCAGGTGGTTTTAAATACAGCGATTACATTCCCCTGTTGGGTTGGCTTGATTTGCACGGCCAAGGGCGAAGACAAGCCGAACTTACTGGGATTTTTCATTTGTTTGTGGAGAGAGTTGTGGATGAACACATTGAAAGAAGGAAGAAAAGCAGTGGTTCGGAGTGTGAGGACTTTGTAGATTTGCTGCTTTGTTTGTCTGAAGATGACTCTGCGGAGATCAAAATTACACGAGACCACATCAAGAAAGTTGTTTTTGTATGTACACAACCCTGATATCTCTGTAGACTCTTTTTTTCATACTTCTGTTTTGGGTGTTTTTCTTCCTGTTCTTTAAAATGATTATGCGTAGCTTAGGCCTAGAGTTGTTTGGGATCTATTGAAAATATTATGGTAAGAATCTGTGAATCTAATTTGCCATGTTTGGATATTGCCTTTTCCGGTTAATATTTTAGTTATTGCCTTTTTTGGGATACTGCATATTGTAGTTAACTTTTTAATTTGTCCCGCTTTGTAATTCATTTCATGGGTTGGCTTATTAAGCTGTCAAATAATCTTTATGGTTTTTTTTTTTCAATCTTGGTGATTCTTTTTAAAGATTAAGAGTTATATAAATCTAAAACAAGTAGGAGCAGGTTCATATCATTTTAATTAATATTGTTGAAG